>PKRV01000226.1:1812667-1857911 GCA_003709505.1 Hyphantria cunea
TATATATATATATATATATATATATATATTTACTCATATTATAAAAACAATTGCCTGTCACTGTTGAACTCATAACAGAGCAGAACATTCCAAATTTCACACACATTTTTAATGTCTTAACAGTGTACATGCGTAGGTCCATTTGGGCTTATACTTTTACATAGACGACAACTGGGTATGGCTACTCTTTGTGAAACCACATTGCCTTGTGACTGCAAGGCATAATTTGCAAAATTCAAATTAATAATTTCCTGATTGGGCTGCTGTGTGGTTTGGTAAGACCCTTGTATGACTGAGGCCATAGTAGATTGGTCCTGTTTATAGAAGTAAGAAGTAAAAGACTGCCGATTACTTTAAATAATATCACAGCTGGAGAGCTGTTAAGGCCCAGTGCAATGCTCAAAACAGTTCTCAAATACTTAATCTTTATTGATACTATTAGTATAGTCCTTAAAGTAACATAGTATTATTTCTTTGCAAAAGTGATTTTCATGGCATGAGTTGGTGTGATCTTGAATCCTTGTAGTGCTTCTTTGGCAGCAGCCGACTGCATTTCATTGGCAAACTCAACAAAAGCAATATCATGCCTGTTAGGTACAAGACGCACTTCTTTGAAACCAGGGAATCTGTAAAAGGGTACATACAATTAGTATTGGATTTGTTTTGAGTAATGGAATTATATTAAGATTTTTTAGTTTTTTTTTTATTTTAAAAGGCTAATTTCAACAATTAAAACAAATTCTGTGTTGCCAGTGACTTTTCAAACATACATGAAACATTACAAAGAACACCCAGACTCAGCACAACAATTTGTGAATCACACAATGTGGTGTCCCATTTGGGGAGATGACTAACAACACTAAGTGCAGTAGAACGCTATGAAATAGATCAAAACTATAACATAACAGTAATATAGTGGTCACTCTAGATCAGAAAACTGAGAACAGGACACTCTCCCCCTTTTATATTTCGAGAGGTCAGTATAATTTAATACAATATTTTGGACACTAACACAATGCCATCTAGTCCCAAACTAAGCAGAGCTTTTAGTATGGGAACTAAGCAACTTATATACATATATACTTTTTCTTTAGTACACACAAATTGTAGATAATGCTGACTTGAATTGATCCTAAGATCTGAAGTTCACTAGTCATTTATGCATGATTCAATCAGGATAATCATCAAGTACATATGTATTCATGGTTATCATATTAATAATCTATGTAAAAATAGTTATGAATTCACAATACTCACTGATTAAACAACATAGATAACATCATCTCCGAGGTCTCATCAGGCAGATTGGTCAAGAATAGGATCTGGTTAGGAGGCTGCTCAGCGTTGACATTGTTCAATATGCCAACTTGGCCAGCATGTATACCAGGTCTACTAGCATCCTTATTCTTCTTTTTCCTAGCATCATCAAGACCCTTGGGCATTTTGGGCCTCTTAGGTCTTTCTTGAAATGTACCCTTCACTTTAGCAATGACATCACTATCTGATTTAGAATATTGGATCCTCTGCAAAAAAGCAAAAAGGTTAATTTACTGATTACATACAAAAAGAAAGCTAATAATTTTCATATTATTTTCACAGGAGTACTGTGATATGGGGCAAAAATATTCTAAGTAACTAAAGCCCCCTAATGCACATAGCTATATTAACTGCAAGTAGTATTTACAAATGAGGGGGATGGGAGTTGCACTTTGACATCACTTGGTGCTAAACCAAGGATAGAATACCACTTCAAGTCATTCCTGTAGAGCTTGTCCTTACTTGCCGAGACTTGGCATGTTATACTCAAGTTCATCATGGTATTAAAAAAACATAGAACTTACCATAGGTTTGTCATAAAAAGGGAATCCTTGCATACTTCTCAATGCAACAGTAGCACTTGATATCTCCTTGAATATAACGAATGCCTGTCCTCTCATCTTCAATGTTTTCAAAGCAACAATATCCAAGATCTGGCCAAATTGTGAAAATATAGCGTAAAGGGATTTCTTTAGCTCTTCCTTTTTTATTTTTTCGTTCAAGTTGTTTATGTATATAGTATGATTGGGACGAATATCCATTGCTGAAACAAAAAAATAAAAATTCAAGAATGACAGTTGAGGTTATAAAGATTTTTGTTTATATTCATGCTAAATGGCAAAAAATATTTAAAGTTAATGATGATGATCAACAATTACAAAAAAACAAATGTATATTAATTATAAAATCTACTTACTCATTTTGAAATCGTTAATGAAAATTGAAACAAATCTAACCTATCTACGATACCCTTTTAGGAATATAAAATGTAAAGATCTAACGGACTAGTATATTAATGTTACTACTTTACGTGTTGACTGTTGTCTATTTTATAATTATTTATTACTCTGACTTCAAACGTGCACAAATCAAAACGATATTATCCACACTACACTCGCGGCAAACGAAGATAATCAGATAGCGGCGAATGCGAATAGCGTCCCAAGTGTTGCTAGCCTAGTGGCACAGAGTAAAATAGACATGGCTGGAGACAACGTTACAATGCCAAAATTAGATTTTTCATAAATATAAAATACTTATGGAGACCATAAAAGTGCAGTACAATATATAACTTTGGCATTAGAACTTTTTACTCCTGACAAGGTTTTCCGTTGACCTGATATTCTGTTTGATCTCAGAATAACTTTACGTAATGTTACTATCATTGGATCAGGCATAAAAGTTATTACCCTTTTATCTCTTGAATTCATATCATGGATAAATTTCTTTTTTGTCTAATATAATAAAAACAAGGCGTGTTCAAAGGATAAAAAATCTATTTTCATTATATGTTAGTTCTAACACTTTTCATACACAATTAGCAGCTATATCAAAGTTTTGTTGCAGATTTTCGCGCGCTGTCATATTCGTGTCAATCCAATTTATCTTCGCAGATAGATTTGTTTTACCACTATTTGTTCTAATAATAAATTACTTCGGTGGTCTTATAAATTAGCTAAACATAAGTGTTTCAATAATTAATTTCAAAATAGATTCCATTGTTAGCAAAATGCACGATTTAATGACTGATTTTGAGACTGTTACCCCTGATATGTGGTTAGCGAACGAAGAAGGATGGAAAGCCAAGCTTTTAAAACTGCCGAACTGGTACCAGGTAAGTACACAGAGTCACAATTAACATTTTTTTTTTAATTAGTTTGACCTCCACCTAACCTTTATGTTTTAGATTCCTCTGATTAATTGCAATGCTTCTCACCACCTACCTGATGGTGCACTTGTCCGTTTTCGAGGTATGGTACAGGATATGCACAACCCTGAGTTTTATTTTGAACAATTTGAAGTATACAATTCTGTTACGAATGAAGTTAAAAACAAAACAGGCAAGTACAGAGATACTGCCCATATTTTGGTGAGTAAAAAAGTTAATTTCTCATAGGAAACTGTATACATCCCATTTGCATCTTACTAAAATATTGTAAGGTAGGCACAGTAGTAAGACCCCTTTAAAGATAGTAGAGCAATGTTGATCTTAGCACCAATGGGCCAGCTCGCTCGGGGTGGTACTATCCTCGCACAGAAGATTACCGTAAAATGACAGCATTTGGTGAGTGTGAGACCTGCCCAATGATGCAGAAGCACCTCATTAGACCACCATAGTGTAGTCTGTTGCATTGTCTGCATTTGCAGTGAGTATGGCGACCATCACTCTTGAATTCTGCTTATGCTTTTCATCACACAACATAGAGTCACTTTGGCAGGGCCATAAGGTAAGAATTAAAAAAAGAAAATGATGCAAAATGTCCCAGTGCGACTTACTATTCATGGTAATTTCAAAATTTCTTGAAACATAGTTGGAATACCACTGCAAAACTTTATTTCATCACATAATATGTATTTTAATATTTCAGTCTGTTCATCTGTTATGTATTCTGTTTAGGAAAATGAAAAAATAAACTATGCACAAAATCTAAAAAGTGCACAGCGCCAAACAATGGTGGTAATATCACTGCCCGGCTACAACGAATGGGCACAAAACATAGAAGAAAAAGAAAACCATTTAAAACACCTAGAACAGCAACCAAACACATCAAAACGTCTTAACCATGAGAGCATGAAGTTGAAACGGAGTTACGAAGAGACAGAAGAAGATTCAGATGCAATGGAAGTTGTTGATGAAATTGCTACAAATAAAGAACCTAAAAAAACTGAGACACAAAATAATGCGGCAACAATTGTGTCCCGGGAGCATTTATTAAATTTTCCACTGCCTGATATGCCCAGCAAGTCTTGTATCGTAAAAGTGAGTTTTATTTAAATTTTTGGTTTCCTATCAGACAACTACATAGTAGGTGTATGGAATTTTAAAATGGTAATTAATTATCAACACCCTAAGGTGAACTCTTAGAAATCTCTCAATATTTCAAAAGGTAGTGGAAGTATACATTTGAGATATTTATAAATGTTTTTCTATGTATAACATGAAATGAATAAATATCCAAACTAAAAATATAAATGCAACGGTGATGCGATCATGGTAGGCTGTCTACCGACGTAAGCTTTCTCAAGATACATTTCAAAGCTGACAACCTCACACACAACTTCCAACCCTTGTTTGTCTCACCATGTTTTGATCTGTATTCCCTTATGTTTTATTATGAGTATCATTTATTTAAGCCTTTCTTCCCATACATTTAATATTTTCTTTAAATCTGATAAACTTATTTGTTTATTTTTTTAAATTTAATTTTAATTGTGTGTAATTTTATTAGTATCTGTCTTTATTAGTTAGTTTAGTTTCTTTTCTTGTATAGTCCCTTTTAAGGTATAGGCTCAACCCTTCCACATACATTCTTTCCCTTTTCACAGTTTGGTACAGTGTGTCAAGTGATCTCATGTACATATCTAATTGCAAGTTTTGTTCTGTTAGAGTTAAAGAGTAGGGTAAGTTAACTAAAAATAAATATTTTAAAAACCTACTCAAGCACTTCATCAAGTAATCATATGCCAAAAATGCCTTACTACTTCTGAAAAAAAGCTGATACTCTTACACTTTTGGACCGATATTTACTAAATATAGCTAAGAACCACTGCAAAGAAACTGACTTTCAAGTTATAAAAACCGCAGCGAAATCGGTCCATCCGCTTGAGAGCTATAATGACATAGACAACATAATAACATACATGTCTTATCTATTCTAGGTATATGATGAAACTGATAATCTTAAACTTAACGAAATTATAGAGGTAGTGGGTTTCTTGTCAGTTGATCCAGCATTGTCTGGAGAGTTCCAACCTGACAAAGACCCTCTATTGGAACCAGAAACGGAAAACGATGTTGAGACCATAACACATAACCCCCCACCGAGCTTAGTGCCGAGACTGCATGCTGTTTATGTGAAAAAATTGGAACATTGTAATCCTTTAGTGACCGACTTTAACCAAGGTATAATATCTTAATTTATAAATTGACTGAATCCCGCGGTGTTATCCACGGCACAACAACAATCATCATCACAACAACAAAGAAACGGCGGGTAAGGCCGGGAAAGTTATTTTAAAAGTTACTCCTTATATTATCAGTTATCTGCCGATGAAAGTCTCATTAAAATTGGTCCAATAATTCCAGAGTTTAGCAAAAAAGACAGACAGAAATTTGTATGTAAGTATCCTAAATAAAATACTTTCTGTTGTTCAATAATTTGGAATTACAAAAGCACACTTCAGTTTTATTTATTTGTATTGATAAAATTTAATGATTAAAATTACTTCCTCGGTGGCGTAGTGGTAACGTATGCGACTGCTGGCGCGTTGAGGTCTCGGGTTCGATTCCCGGGTCGGACAAAATGTTTGTATGATCTGCAAATATTTGTTTCGTAGTGTAGGTATTTTCTATGTATAATATGTATGTGTTTACAAAAAAGTAAATATGTATCTATCAAGTCTAGTACCCATAACACAAGCTCTGCTTAGCATGGGACTAGATGGCGTGGCGTGTGTTAGATCCGAAATATTTATTATTATTTATTTATTACTGTAAAATCCTGGCCCCTTTCAAGCTACTGTATTCTCAGCTCAGTTTCCACTCCAAGATCTGCAGTTTTTAGGCCATGTCTATTTTCCCTACTTATATGAAACCTTTATCTTATTCGAAAAGAGAGAATATGCATGTTTTTTTTATTTCTTAATCTGATCATTTGTCTCTTAAACATAGAAAAAAAAAATAAAAGACTTGAAAAAAACAAAACAATTTTTTTCAAATGCCGCCATTTTGCGCGCGCTTTTGACACAGCCAATGACGTCATTGTCATTTCGCGTTTGTTTACTATTCAGTGTTTCAGTTACTTCATACCTATTTATAGTTTTAATTGCTATAAAAATCATGGGAGAAGGTAATTTTTATCACAACCACTACTAAAACAGTTTGAATTTCGACCCCGTTTCGACCAATAGCGACGCGTTTTGTAAAATTTGAATTTTCTTACCTTAATTTTCACTTTTTAAATATTACTTTTTTGGGTTTTAATAATAAACAAATTAAAAAAAAAACCTTTTAAGTATACTGTACAGGCAATAAAGAATATAGGAAAAAATATTTGAGACAAAAATTTTATGCATGTTCCCTATTATAGCCAGTCTGGTTTTCTATATATATATATAAAAGAGGAAGGTGACTGAGTGACTAAGATACCCAGAGATAAACGCACAGCCCAAACCCCTGAACCTAGAATCTTTAAATTTTGCATGTAGCTTCTTCATTTAAAGTAAGTGATAAGTGCACTAAGAAAGTAATTTTGGTTAAGCCACATATAAGGGGGTAAAATAGGGTATGAAAATATCTACTTCTGCGCAAGCGAAGCCGCGGGCAAAAGCTAGTTATGAATATATGTTTTTTATTTTTAGAAAAAGTATTAAAAGAGGCCAATTCGGCAAGAGAACATTTATTGAAAGCGCTCACAGAGCTGTTACTGGGGGACAAGTTAGCAGCTGAATATTTAATATGTCACTTAATAGCTTGTGTGTAAGTACAAATCTACTTCCATTTGCTTATTTAATTAATACAAACGTGTAAAAATTGAAATGGCAAATATATTTTAGTAGTAAGATGAAGAAATTATATGAATAAACACTTATAAGGCTGGAATGTTTTAACCGACTGCGAAAGAAGAAGAGTTATGTTTTTCGAGTCTATGTATCAATATTTCATTGGCACGCCCTAGAGCCTAAACGGCTTGTCGTATATTTATGCGAGTGGTGTTAATAGATTCGTCTTAGTCGTGAGAGTGACATTGGGAACATCAAAATTAAAAAAAAAACTAAAAAATATTAAAATATAGCTTTTCTCTTCAATACTTTCCATCTTTTCATGTCATAAGCCCCATAGCTTTCTTCATAATTAACGTGGGCTGCCATGATGTACCACAATTAGTTATGTAATTATTCAGAGCAATATAACATTCGCAGAAGGTAGTGTTTACCGTGCGAAAGTAATGTTATAAAATCGTTTATGGAATTAATATTAAAATATTATTCATAGTTTAACGTAGGAAAATAATATAAGCCACTTTGCTTGCGAGGGGCAGCCTCCCTTTAAAAGCAAGGAGTGCCAAGTCCTCCATTAGTGAATTTAATAAAGATGACAGATATTGACCTAGTCGGGTTTTTTTATTTTAAATACTTGTAACCTTACAATTTAATTCTGAATAAACAATCACTTCATTTATTCTTTTACTTTATTTACAATCTAATACATCAGACATTACTCTGTATATCTTGTATTCATTTCCTTTTTTGGTTGCCTGAAAGAGATTGCTCTTTTGGCGAGAAGGGCTCGATTTGTACTGACTAGCATTAAGAATAGTATATTATCCGGTGTACAATAAAGCGATATACAATTATTATTTTTAATTGAGTGCGGCGAAACCAGAAGGAAGGGTAATCGTTTAGGCAGTATATGTTTAAATGTCCTACCACCTAAACTACTGAACAAATTTTAATGAATGAAGTGTCGATAGATTCGTAATAATGGACCGGCTGGCTTAGGCCATATAATAGCAAAAGTATTTACATAGTGTTGTTATAGTGTTATTTAACTTTTTCTTTTATTTGTAAATAGAGATGTTTTTAAACTTAAATAAATTTTAAAATTTTACTTTTCAGTTACTTGCGCCAAGAAACTCTCACCCTTGGCCAGTTTTGCCTGAACCTCTCAAATTTGCCGATACAAAAGTATCCGGAGTACGCCAAACAGTTGTACGACATTATTAAACAATTTGTGACCAAGAGTTATTATCTACCACTCTCCATAGATAATATGAATACATACAGTTTGTTGCCTAAGTAAGTGTAATACCATAAGTATTGTTAAACGATTTATACAAGAAATAGACACGATTTTATAAAAATAACTTACTAGTATTGTGGGTTCAAAAACCACGATAATACGACTACACTTCCTGTCTTCCATAAATTGTTGTTTTGATTCTAGATACCGCCAAACTTCCATACCCCAGGCTGTTATCTAGAATCTCTTGTAACAAAAACCCAACAACAGTTTTAGCCCTACCTGGGAGTTGAATCTGGGATCTTGATCGTTAGTCCCATACGCCAACCAGTAGAATAACGAAACAGTCAAATTATTTTATTCTATTTTATTCAATAGGTTGAATAAAATACTCAATAAAGTTTTAACATGTACAATACAGTAAACCTGCCATCCAATTACAACTGTACACAACTTTAATAGAAGATACTGCTTCATTGTGGCTTGAGGTTTAAAATTATTAGAAAAACAAAAAAATATAGAGAACTATAATTAGATACACAGTTACAAACTAAATATGTGTAGGAAACTGAGCTGTGTATTAAAACTAAGGTCATTACTTACAGAAAAGACTACGAATGCAACCGGCTCACAAGTGGCATACTACAGCTCAGTAAAAACACTCATTTAGTTCTGGACGAGACCAAAATGGAACAGGGTCGTTTGGATGCCAGCGGAGTCAATAACATTGCTGCTTTGGGCAACATGATTATGACTCAAAAAGTGGAATATGATTTCAAATATTACAAGATGGAGTTTGATTCTGATGTTTCTGTGTTGATATTGTCAGAAGGAAAATCATTGTTACCGGTAGGTGTCAGTCTTATTGTGTATTTATAAGTGAAATATATATATTGTGTAAGTAAACCTTTTGCTGATATCTTTACTCATCGCATTTTACAACTAGAAGGTGCCGGAAAGTGTCAGTGTTAGACACTGGGAAGAAATGAAGAAACAAACCACAAAGGTGTCTTCTTGAGGTGTCGAGTTCGATTCCCGGGTTAGATCAAATATTTATATGTTCTACAAATATTTGTCTCAGAATTTGGGTGTTTTCTATGTATTACATGAATGTATTTTCAAAAGAAAAATGTATAAATTTATTTATATCTGTTGTCTAGTGCCCATAACACAAGCTCTGCTTAGCGCCATCTAATGTCAATAAATGGCGTTGTGTGTTAGAAGTCCGAAATATTTATTTATTATTTTTAAGTCTCTGATCATGGAAATAAAACAATGCGAGTACAGTATAGGGTCTACGTTGGCTTTTTGAAGAAAGGACCATAGTTTTTAAGTTGGCTTGTCCATCCTGTTACCTCATCAGTATTATTCAAGAGTAACGACATAAAGCCAGCCGCTAGCAAGATATTTTTGTAGGCCGTGCAAAAACTCAAAACCACCAGAAATATACTAAATATGAACTAATCAAGTCTAGACTATACTCACATAGTGTAAGCACATAGTACAACCTCTGCTTAGTCTGAAGCAAGATGGCGTTGTGCGTCAGAAGGTCGAAATATTTTTTTACTAGCTTTTGTTCGCGGGTCCGCCCGCGTATATATTAGTTATCGCGATAAATAGTAGTCCACGTCCTCAAGAATCAAAGTGTCTCACAGCCAAATTTCATTGAAATCGGTGCATTGGTTTAGCTGTGAAAGCGAGACAGACAAGCAGAGTTACTTTCGAATTTATTATATTGGTATGGATTTACCATTTAGTGGATAACAAAGAAAATTGGTTTAACAATTCAACTTATGGAGTGGCGTGCAATTAGAGAGGCCTATGTCCAGCAGCTGACTGCGATAGGCTGATGTTGATGATGTTAACAGAGTGACTGCGAATCCTGTATCGCGATATACAGAATTTTCGCGCCGATTAGCATATATATCTAACTTTCCAGCATCAACAATATAAATAAATAAAATCTGTATTTTAAATTTTTTTCAGAGTGACTACCACTTACCTCTAACGCCTGAAGAATCTTCATTACAAATATTTGATGCCATAATAGAGGCAGCCACATACTACTTAAAGGAGGAGATCATGAATATCATTAGGACATACCTGACTTGCCTGAAGCTTGTCAAATACACGATATGTGAAAATTTACAGGTAATATTGAAATATCGTTTTTTTATCACACTAAATAGGCGCATATTTGGATGTCTAAAAGAAGGGCCTGATAGTAGGCAAACGTAGTAGTAGAGCAGACGTATCGCCTGATGGTAAGCGGTTACCGCCGCCCATGGGCACCCTCAACACCAGAGGCCTCATTGTGTGTATTGCCGGCCTTTGGAGATCGGGGTGGGGGGGGCTGATGAGGGGGAGGGGTTTATGGACCTAATTATGCTATTTACGTTGTTGTAACATACATTAATAATACACAAACATATTGTTATAGTTATAAGGTTACTTATAGTTTTTTGCTGGTTATTCTCCATAACAATGATATTTTGGAACCGTGAAACTAAAGTTATATATATATCATTTTGATCACAAATAATCTTGGGAATAATAAAGGCTAGGAAGATGATCATGATAGTACAGCTAAACTAATATATAAAGCTGAAGAGTTTCTTTGTTTGCTTGAACGCGCTACTGGTCCGATTTGAATAAAATCTTTCAGTTTTAGCTAACCCTTTTATCGAAGAAGGCTATAGTCTATATATCATCACGCTAAGACCAATATGAGGGTAGCGCCAAATAGGAATGTTACAAAATTGCTTTTTTTCCTTTTGAGAGCTTCCGCTGAGTGACCTACATAAACGGTTAAAGTTTCGTAAAAATCATGTATGACTTAATTGTTCCCCTTTAAAAGTTTTAGTAAACATCGATAGTATATGTGTATCTTTATAGGTTGGCTCACTATAGCAGTTTTTTATAATTTGTAGCCGCTGTATAACATCACGCTACGGGCAATATGAGACAGACTAGGCAGCTTGGGTCAGCTATAGATAGATCGATAGAAAACTCTTTATTTGCACACTATAATATTACAGTTAGAAGAGAGTACATAAAATGTGAGACGGAGTGTACAAGGCGGCCTTATTGCCTAAAGCAATCTCTTCCAGGCAACCTTAGGGTGGATCGAAATGTATAGGAGAGACAGTGGTAGTTGTCGGTGCAATGAGTTTTGAATTAATTATTTGCTAATGAATATAACGCACTAAATACATATATAATAATAAATAATATAATAAATATTTTCGGACTTCTAACACACAACGCCATCTAGTCCCAAACTAAGCAGAGCTTGTATTATGGGTACTAAACAAGTGATATAAATACATATATACTTTTTTTTTTGTAAATACATACATATCGTACATAGAAAACACCCAAACTCCGAAACAAACATTTGTAGATCATACAAACATTTGATTCGACCCGGGAATCGAACCCGAGACCTCAAGAACAGCAGTCCCATACGCTACCGCTGCGCCACCGAGGCAGTCAAACCGTATATATAAATCGTATTCATACTTCAAACCCTATGAGTTGCATTCCTCCAATACGTTTCACTATTGTTTTAATAAAATTAAAAGTACTTATTCATGTTTCTTATTTTAGTTTGTAGAAGATGATTTCATAGAAATGCGAAGTAAATCAAATGCTGAGAGTCCAGTTTCCGCAGATGATTTACACAGAATGTTGGTGTTAGCACGACTGGTGAGTCTTTCCCGAGGTTATGACACACTCAACAAGGACTGCTGGGAGATCACCAAGAACATGGAAGCGGAAAGACTGCACAGAATCAAGAATAGGGTCTCAGCTACGCTGTAAATGGAATTAATAAAAATATTTATACCATTTTATATTCTTCTCTTTTTTATTTCCCTTTATATTTAAATTTATTTAATAACTTGAACGTTACTATTAAATAAGAAAATAAAACAGCTTACATTATTTTGTATGAGTTAATTTGAATATGTAGAGGTAAAATGGACTAATAATAATAATATAATAATAATAATTATTTCTTTATTTCTCTTCTCGCTACTAACGATACACGGATTATTAAATTAATTCTTATCACAACACAAAAACAAGACACCAATACAACAATTGTAAGAGCACTGGTGTCTGAATTAGATGTGAGTCTGTAGCTCAGATCACCAGGCACTCACCCCGCTGACACAGAACTCAGCTGTTTGTAAAGTTACAATAAAGTTTCTTTAAATAACACAGATATTGCGCCCAAAATAAAGCAAAAGAAAACCAATGCAAAAAACAGACAGAAATAAATAGAATAATATACCGGATACCTCTAATAATGTGAGTGGGTCGGCAAGAGATAATTATTTTGAGAATTATAAAAGAAACTAATTTGTACATGGTGACGCGTTGCCAAATTGCATTATATGTTACATAGTATAATAATAATAATAAATGTTTTCGAACATCTAACACAGAACGCCATCCAGTCCGGAGCTAAGCAGAGCTTGTGTCATGGGTACTAAACAACTGATATAAATACTTATATACTTTTTTATGTAAAAACATACATATTATACATACAAAACACCTAAACTCCGAAAATACTTGGTCCGACCCGGGAATCGAATCCTAGACCTAAAGTACAGCAGTCGCGTACGCTACAGCTTGCGCCACCAAAGCAGTGTACATATCAGCGGTTAACTCTCCCCATAATGATGTTCTCCTAGCCGATTACAGCCACGGCGGCCAGTCTTGACGGAGACCAGCCAACTACGTAGGAGATATTATGGTGCACAAGTGTGTGCGCAAACACAGGTGCACTCTCTGTTCCCTCTCTCTCATAATCCGATGGGACGGTTAACCAACGCGATCGGGGAGAGATCAGGCGCAGGACCGGCAGCTTTACATGCTCTCCGAGGCACGAGGGTTCAGACCCCATCTTTCGTAATCAGAAAAACACAACACTTTTGGCCCGACCAGGGATTCGAACCCGAGACCTTTCGATTGGCAGTCAATAGACATAATAATAGCTAGCTGAATCCCGTGGTGTTACCCGCGGCACAACACTTGCAGAGAAGTTTCTTCAATAATTTCTTGTGCTGCCATTTCATTATAGATCCTTATGCCTGACGCAGCTTTTTCAGGCAGTATATCCAGGCAATCTTCAAGTTTTTAGTTAATGCGGAGCCTGTTATAAAGTCGAAAAACTCTTTGTTTGTTAACGTGGCCACTTGTTTTTCTCTGAAGATATGATTCTTAGATATGTTTGTATACAATCTTTACGTAGAAAATCAAAGGTATGTGGATGATTATGTTCTAAAAACTTTGATATATCACACTAGCAATATTTCCTTCGTGATACAGCATATTCAAATCCGATATGTCACTATGAACTAATCTACATACATTAAACATTTTGCATAATATTACACAACAATCTCAATATAAAGAGCAAGCAACTTCTTCAAAATACAGTAAATTTTATTATTATTGAGTATTCTAAACCTTGTTAGGTACCAGGTACTTACTAAATGCTACCTACGCATACGTTACAAGTAAAGAATTATTAAAAACCCGACTACATATAATTATTTTTAATTTTGATGTACCCAGTGTAACTCTCACGACTAAGACGAATCAATTGACACCATTCGCACAAAAATACGACAAGCCGTTTAGGCTCTAGGGCGTTCACACATGCATACCTACATACAGTCGATAAAAATAACCCTCCTCCTTTCGCGCTCGGGTATAACCCTCCTCCTTTCGCGCTCGGGTATAACCCTCCTCCTTTCGCGCTCGGGTAAAAATATAAACAAAGCTAAAAATTCTGCTTATTAATTATTGTTTAAGAAAATGTTATTGCACCAATTCACCGTTGCAAATACATGCAAGTTAAAAACAGGTTTTGGAAACCTACTGTCAAACATTTTATATCGAATTTGATTGGAGAATAAAATAGAAAACAATTCATAGAATTCAATTATAAAAAAGGTTGTAACTATAGTTCAAACTAACCTCTGTTAATGTCGCCATTAAAAATCGCAAAGCAATCTTGAGGACTGCTGACAGAAGTGAAAACTAAAAACAAACAGTTGTTTAAGCACACCTGAAATGAACCTCTTTGCTCATTAAATTAAATGCATACATTAAATACTCATTGCAAATGCAGATAATACAACAATACCGCACTATGGCGGCCTACTGAGATATTTCTGCATCATTGGGCCTTCGGCCTCACACTCGCCAACAAACACATCTATTCAGCTCAAAACAGCTTTTTGTGAAGAACCTTTTTCAACGACAGTAATATTATCGAAATGTTTCGGATAAACTTTTGTTACGTCACAGCTTCGTAGTTAATACTACGAAGCTGTGACATGATATACCACGTGAGATTTTAGTTTAATTGTAAAATTAAAAAGGTTAAATTTTAATATATGTATATATAGGTATGGCTAATGAAAACTGTATCACAATTAATAACAGTGCTATTATTTATTTCAAGTACTTTATTCGTATGTAAATTACATTTATATGTGATATGATAATTTTATACTCTCTTATGATGTGGAAATTAAACTATTAAATAAAAAATAAATAAATTTTATTTGATAAACTTAGTTATAATTAGTTACTTGACTAACTTGACAAGTATTTACTATTTTTAGATGACACAAAAACACTTCTGAAATATTTTTTTTACTGAGAATCGGACAGCATTTTTTTTTACCCCCCATAATTTTAAGGTTGACCCACCTTATTTGTCAATACAATGTTTGCTGTTTCAGCTAGTTTTCTTATAAAGATGTAGATTTACATTACAGCTATAGCACCTACTATTTACTTGCTAGTCAGTTACCCTGGGGTAGAAGGTACAATAAACACTCAATTAGTGAGATCCTAGATATATTCTGCCGCACAATTCATAAATGCAGTAAAGAACATGTGAACCATGTACTTACCGCATTTATGAATTACGAGACAGTATTGTAAATCACATATTTACTTTACTTCTTCTGTGATAATCTGTCTCTTCGCTTCTTTACATGTTTCTTTGTCTTTGTTTTCCTTTTCTCTGCCTTTTCTTCTTTAACTGCCTTTTTCCTAGCTTTTTTGCTGTTTGGTGACTCGTCCCTAGGTCGTGCACAGTTCTTAAATTTCGATTCTGTAACAAGAGATAAAAATTTGAACAATTACAAACATTTGACACACAACTCCACGTAGTCCCAGAGCTTATACTATGAGTACTAGACAAAAGATACAAACACTTAGATACTTTTTTAGTAAATACATACGTATTATACATAGAATACATCTAATAATAATAATAACATAATGGTTGAATATATACTAAGTCTAAAATATTTTGTTTTGACATGTAGTCTAAGAATGACGGCACTATATAATTTATCAAGTCCTTTCACAACTTCATAGTACTACATTGTTATAAATATAATAATACCAACCCATATGACCAGCATAGAATAATAGGCCAAAACCTTTTGAGGAGAGGCCTAAGTTGACTCGAATCTACTGTAAAAGATAAATGTTTCAAAGTTACATTTACTTACCCTCTTCATTGCCTTCATCTTCTGAACTGTTCTCTGAACCAGACTCTGAAATCGCCACATCTTGTAGTATCTCTGGTTTAACCGCTGTTCCTGTCAAATCTTCATTGAATCCTGCTACCTTTTTGTATGTGAGGTCTTCTGTCTCACCTTGCTTCGCTTTAGTGATATCTTGCTCATAATTAATGACCTGTAAATCACCCATAAATATTATATAGCACATATAGAGTTGCCCAATGCCTTTTCAGAAAATAGCCTATCTCTGTGCCAAATTTTGTATGCAAAATTAATATTCATGGGACTGGGAAACTGATCACTTATTTATCAAATAAATATAATAAATTATATTTAACTTAATGTTGTGTGAAGACAATTTTATCAATAATTGATCAAATTTTAAGAATAATAAAAGACTGCAAAAATTTAAGAAAAATAAAAAAAATACCTCATTGAGCCTTTTTGGTATGAACACACTTTTAAAAGCCTCTTCTTCAATCTTTTCTTGGGCCGTCATTTCATCATAGTTCCTTGACGCAGCTTTCTCAGACAGTTTATCTAGACAATCCTCAAAGTTGTTTTCATTTATTGTAGGGTCCGTAATAAAATCAAATAACTCTCTTATAGTCAACGTAGCTACTTGTTTTCTTCTAAAGAACTCCGATATATTTGTACAATCTTTACGTAAAAATTCAAAAGCACGTGGATGATCATGTTCTACAGACTGTGATACATCAATGATCACAACATTTCCTTGGTGATACAGCATATTGAATTCGGACAAGTCCGCATGGACTAATTTACATACATTAAACATTTTCCACATCATTACAATACAATCTCTATATAAAGAGCCAGCAACTGTTTCTGATAATTCAACATCTTTTAGCTTTGGTGATGGAAATCCATCTTCACCCATAAAGGCCATAACCAACACATGGCTGCGTAAAATTATAGGTTCAGGCACTCTTAAGTTGGCATTATACATCCTAACAAGGTTACGCATTTCTTTTTCAGCCCATGTGCGTACCATTTTACGAGGATTGGATTTGCCATAACCGTTTCTGAATCTATATTCTCCTGATACATACTTATCTCTGTCCTTAAAGACTAAAATAGATGTTTTGAAAATTTTCATGGCATAGTCTTTACCATCCTTCGATGTAGCATGGTAAACATTGGCTTCTTTACCAGTAGAAATACATCCATTAATTTCACTTATAATGCCTCTGTTCAATAACTTAAACAAGATCATTTTAGTGCGTGGATCCATAACCTGTTCAGCAGTAGCATGGTCATGTCTGTCCCTTCCCCGATACTTGTCACTATCAGCTTTCCTGTCATTTTGGTTCATAAATTTTTCAGTTTTTCTCGACATGGGCTCATATTTATCAACATTTATCTTGTTTTCATATTTCTTAAATAGTTTTTCGCTAGGTTGGTATGAAGTAATTTTAGTTGCAGGTGCTTGAGTGTTAGTCTTTGTTTTCCTTTTGTTCGAATCGAGATCATCTGAATCATAAAAATATTCATCTGATTCAATGTCATCTTCACTTTCACTGCTTAGTTTTTTAATTTGAGGGACATCAGAAAACTGGAATGAAATTGTTATATTGTACTGCCTTCAAATTATATACCATTATTTTCATTAGAAATTATAATTATATTGAATTAGAAATTGTAATTCTTCAAAACTTATTGCACTCTCAATTGTCTGTAGGGAGACATGTATGCGAAGTCAGCTGATTTATGTAAGCCCAACAAAACGCAAGCTGCATAAGGCAGTTTTTTTTCTGTTAGTTGTCGTGTAAACTCAACCTTTGTAATTATCATATATTTACTGTGAATAAATCGGAGTTAATGGACAAACTTTTTAATTTTTCAACTTTCACAAAAAATGCACTATATTGAGCAATAATACCTTATAGTGATAGAACCCACTGCTATATAGGCTACATTAAAACATAGGCCTTAAATTAGTGACCCCGACTGCCTTGTGCAGATCGCGTTTTATCAGGTTTGTATAAATCTGCTGACTTTGCTAATACATACATATGGCCCTACATGTCTTTCCGATACATTCGTCATTTTCTATACTTTCTTTTATCTGTATTACGGTGTACAAATAAAGAATAACAATAATCTCTATTGACATAAAAATATATGAGATTTAAATAATTTATTATAGAGAGTTTTATAAAATATATTAAAAAATAAGTAAAAAATATGTATTTTAATTACTTTGGTGGTGTATTACTTACCCGCACCGACTTAACCTTTACGGTTAAATCCTCTTCGTAGTCACTGAATTGCCCATCTGACATTGTGCTGTTTATTTTTGTTAATAGTTTGCTTCGTTAAGAATCACAATTAATTATTGTATAACTAAAAAAGGATCTCGCACGTGGTGATAATAATGTCAACATTAGAAGCTTGAAATCAGCGTGTACGTGCGGCGTGCAATAGGACTGAAGTACTGAATAGAGAGTCAACAGGCAGAAGCACAGAACACTCAGAGCGGACAAAAGTCAGAATCAGATTAATCAAAACACATAACTCAGAGAGTCAGAAAAGTGAGAAAGATCTTATAGGCCTTTGCGGTCTGTGATTCCATATTCCTAGGTTAATATTTTGTCTTGTCTATAAATGCCAGAGTTGACGTTTTATTGAGTGCATTCATAGAAAAAGATTTGATGTGTATAAGAAGCATTAGCTAAAAAAACTATTAGTAATAATTATTGAAAATAGAAACTGGCTTTTGTTTAAAAATATTTGCTGTTGTGTGTAAACATATTAAGTGTAATCCTGAATACCATGATATATAACTTTTGATCATGGAGTAAATGTGAACATAGCCGACCTGCAGTGTTGCGTGTTGCCAACTCACTGACTGAACCATTTATCCCTAGCTTGGGTCAAAACCCCTTAAATCCCCCTAAAGTTAAAGTAAGTACACACCTAAAAGTTTATATATATATTTGATATATATCATTATCAATTATTTTATTTTAACAAAATTTAAAAAGAGGTATATATATAGTTTTTGAACTTCTACATGCGTGTTATCCCTTTGATAATTCTAGCATATCATTTAGAAAGAGCTCATGTACCTTCTTTTTAAATGCAAAAAGTTAGTGGACTTCCTGATTTTAAGTGGGAGCGCATTCCAGAATAGTACTGCTTGGACGTAGAACGAAGAGTTCACGAAGTCTGAATTGTGGGAGGGGCATGAGTGAAGCAGATTGTTTTCTGAGCGAAGAATCCTGACGTGATTGGAGGACAGGGAGCGGAGGTAGGGAGCAAGGTAAGAAGGTGAGGATGGGGAGGTATAAAATGAATAGAGAGGTCAGAGCACGTGGATTGCTGCTTAGGCGAATAGGTAACAAATTCAGTTGGGATCGTAAGGTAGAGACACGGTCATACTTGCGAAGACTGAAAATAAACCTAATGCAGTTATAAGAAGGCGGTCTAGCTTATTGAGGAAGTCTGCATTCACGTCGAAATAACATACATCACCATAGTCGATTGACGGGGTGTGTAAGGACTGCATAACTATAGTTTTAGTTTTAGGAGGTAGAAAGTTTTTGAGGCTGAGGTATAGTGTTCGTAGGTTTCAAGTTAACATATGATTCACGTGAGTAACCTGAGTAACCTGTGCACGCTAATTGAGAGTTGAGTTAATGTATATACCCAGATCCTTGACTACGGGGCTAAAAGGAACCACTAAGCCGTTGAGCACGATCGACGAAATTGGGTCGGTTTTCAATCTGCCCATCATGCCTTTGCTTCCTAAAATTATCGCTTGGCATTTGGTGGGGTTTACTGACAATCCAAATTCCAGCGACTAGGCATGCTCCATCCTTGCCAATGAACACAGCTGTAGATCATCAGCATACAGGTAATACGTACACTGAAGATGTTGTGTGATAAGATTAATAAATATTGCCAAGAGAAGAGGAGATAATATACCGCCTTTAGAACACACTGCTGTCGCCCCTGAAAATAGGATGAGAACATTGGTTGACTGTTAGAGAATGCCTTGGGTACCAAGTCCACCAATGTACAAAGGTGCATAAAGTTATTAATAAATAAATTATTGTTTGTCTGCGCCTGCAGCACCACCTAGTCGCTTTGTTTATGTATTGACATGTTGCAGAGTACGATGATTACAGCGAAATGGTGGATCTTGCACAACATCCATGTGCTAATTTATTACACAACTTATTTTTGATAGTATTACAGATAGATGGCTTCCAATTTCAGTCCACTCAGTTCAATTTAGAAGCATCACCAATGCTAGTCACAGCCGATTTCAATAAATAAATATAATTGGCTGGATTGGATTACCTCTGACCTTATAATTTAGTACTTTTCATTATCTATTTCAGAATAAAAAAAATATATAAAATAACCTAAAAACGCAACTTCCCTAAAAAAATCCCATCCCACTTGTATACTCCTAAATTTAGGGGAATAACCCTTAAGTTGGGAACTCTATCGACCTCAGCTGTCATATATATGTTACCAGCTGGGTCTTGTTAGAAGTTACCAGAAATATTTACAAAAATAAGCCTTTTTAGCAGTTACAGTAATTAAAAACACGAATATCAAGTTTTAAGGTGAAATGCCGATTCACTTAATTGGTTCATTGCTATATTTCGATTTGAAAATATAAACGGGCCGAGAAATCGATCTTAGATCACCATCCTTGCTGGTTTGGTTAAACGGCGAAACTGTCAGAGTATTTACCTGGCTAAGGCTGATCAGCGCTAAGAAAATAGTCTTTAGGCAAAAGTATGAATAAAAATGACAGATACTTAATGTCGTACGCAATAATAATACATTTTGGTGAAATCAATACAACCAGAAAGTAAAGTGACAGAAACTTAAAGCAAGACAAGCAAGGTTTTGGACCCATATTGTTAGTTTTAGTGTAGTATTTACTAACTGCTCCCGTGGTACTACCGGCAAGTTCTGTAGCTTTAGAATCGGATATTTCACTAGTTCATTGCTTTTAAATTTGTTCTACAGTTATTTTTTTCCTTAAAGTAGCCTGTGGCGACTTCCACATACAGCGGCAACATAAACATATTTATTTTATTTTATTTTAAAACTTTATGCACACATGTAAAACGGCGGGCTATGCTATATAAACATATGACAACGCCATCTACTGCAGATATACTGAACTACGGAGTAATGTACTACACTAAGAAACAACCAATCCTACATCGCGCAATAGAAGTTCTCGCGCCGATTAACGTATATACAACTTCCCAACGTCAACGGCAGTGGCCCGCCAGGCATGATTACCTCCACTGGTTGGAGGATCCTCCCTTTGTGTTGGAGGGACATGACACCAGTTATGTTAAAGGAATAATTTAGGCTATGTGGAGGAACCACATAGCCTAAATTATTCCTTTAACATCAGCTGTCTACGAGTTAAAGTCCATCAAATTCAAATTCAGTGTTATTATTGTTCCTCGATTTAAAAAGAAGGTACAAAGTCAAAACACACATATACACAATACACACATATAGGTAGGTTTTCTTTAAAATTTGGAGGGAATCCTTAGTTTTGTCACCTGTCACCAACGAATGCCAACGAAAATAGATCAAATGAATCCCATTCGATTGATAGGGCGAGTGAGCGCAAAACAAGTGTTGTTTGTATGAACGAGTACAATGTGTTGCTTGCTTTACATTTCACGTTCTTGTTAAAGAAGATGTAAGAAATTCAAGATTTAAAAAACTGCCTACACAAGCACTTGAACGAGTAATCATACGCCAAAAATACCTTAAATCATTTTGGAAAAGAGCTGATACTCTTACACTGCTGGACCGATTTTAAGCTAATAACCACCGCATGGAAACTGACGTTCAAATGAAACAAACCGCATCGAAATCGATCCATCCGTTTGAAAACTACGATGCCACAGACAGACACATACTCACAGACATCGACGTTAAACTTATAAAACACCCCTCATTGCGTCTGGGGTTAAAAACTCATTCCATAAAGATCGGGAAATCGCCTAAAAGTAGTCTTTTCATTGGTGTAACATATAAGTAACCAACGGTTTTAAACAAATCTCCTAAAAGGTTACAAAAAAAAGTCACAAACGTATAATAGTTACAAAAATTTCAATAACCTTTTATATGTTTGGATGCTTGAATAAAATATGTGCTCAGGATTGATTTTGTATAATAGACATTTACAGTTCACACAATGTAGTCACTGCGTTTCGGTTCTCTTTGTCACCCCACTCCATTTTAATATCACAAAATATTTTACAATATATTGGCGCAAAAATAATAAAACACAATGAACAATCGTATAAAATTTAATATTTTTTTATTGTAGCAGTATTTATGGCCAGACTAAGTTGTTCCTTTAACATAGACTGTAGTTAAGCACCAGTGTAGATTATGCAATCACTACCACAAATACAGAAAGTGTAATCGTTCTGTGGAGTGATCGGATGATTACGACGTAATATCACACTTAATTGTAAAATATATTCATAAGATTTAGACTTACGATGATCGTGTAGTTATTTTATTTTTGAAGGTAGATGTAGCCCCTCGCCGGCTACATGCGCTTCTGATAGATCCCAGCACTACACACGATTTATAACAACATAATTAGATTTCTGTGGTAAGGGTCTAAAAAAGTGCGCCTAAACTTGTAGCTATGGTTTTTGCCTATACACACATGTGTGTTTTTGCGCAAACGAGAGATTGAAAGTTATTTATTTAATGAAAGTCGATAACCTTAAATTATAATCTGCTCTCTTTCTCATATGGGATATTTAATTTAAATTTTTAATATAATTTATTAAAATATGATTAGATCTCTACCATTCTTAACAGACAATAAACAGCAGAATTATTTCTGAGATGTCGTTCAAGGCAAATAAAATATTATTTCAAGTATTAATTCAATTTTCCTTAATATCTCGATGGCATAAGCAATTTTTCATTAGATTTTATTGAAAATAATAATGTTTTTAAGCATTTACGTGTGAAACGAGTTGTCAACCATTTCAGTGGTGAATACTAGCAGCAATGATTTTTAGTGGATATATGTAAGAATTTACTTATAACCACCAAGCATCTGAGCATATTGGATACACGTGATTAGATGGAGGTGCACAACAACAAAACAGTTAATGAAATAAAAACATCGTGAGAGAGGGGTGTCTTGATTGAGTAACAAGCCAATTCAATGTCAATTGGGAAAATTGCGACTTTGTATTTATTTACCGTACCTTACTAATTGATTAATTCCCCTTGTTTAAACTCTCTATTATGTATCCAATTTATTCATTTCAATTCTGGCGAAGAGGGTTCGGGAAAATTAAAACTTCAACGATGTTTATGGAATTTTATTCAAATTGTTAGCTGCAGGGACAGTGTAGTGGCTAGGGGTATAAGCGGTTACCTCACCGCTACCTTCCTACTACATTGGGTGTTATTCATTCATGGGAAAACACTTTCTGTGATCCACAAATTGTTGTTCTCAGATTGGATGTTCTTTGTATTCTTTACATGTCTATGTATCCTCCGCGACACAGAATTTTTCCCAAATGCGGAAGTTGCCTCATACTAAAAAGTACACAGTCTATATTAATTGGCTACACAAGTTTTACAACTTTTTGTAAGGGTCCTAAAATGTATACTCGTTAACAGTACAAGTAGCGCTTTAATAAAAAATTGCGTAGACATAAATGCCAGGCGTTCCTTAGAAATTGTTCTATGGCGTCGATTCATAGAATAGTACATTAATGATGAAAATAACGGCGTTATTTCCCATTAGAAGTTTTGTCATCATGACGTGAAATTGATGATTCAGCATATTCCGTTCGGGACACTACCTTTACATTTTATGAATAATTAATGAAATAGTTTTCTTTAAATAAGGGAAAACCCCTCGTTGGTTAGTATTACTAAGAAATTTAGTGATATTTTGCTTGCAGTTTTTGTGTTTTATTACTATATTGTGTATAGTGATATGTAGTTCATACGGCCATAGTACACACCGAGTACGGCACACAGAAGAAGCGAGATATGTACTAGCTCTTATGTCACTATTGCAAATAATGAATTAGTCACACTTCACCTAAAGTGTATTTTAAAATGTCAGGTGTTAACGGTTAGGCAACTGTACATATCACAATTAGTAATCCACCAACATAAGCCCATACCCTATCATAAAGACGAATAAGCAGCGAGTAATAAGTTATTCCTCTAATCGACTACGGTGATGTGTGTTATTTCGACCTGAATGCAGACCTCCTCAATAAACTCGACCGTCTTCTTAATAACTGCATTCGATTCATATACAATCTCCGCAAGTATGATCATGTGTCTACTTTCCGTACTCAACTACAGTGGTTACCCATTCGCCAGCGCCGCAGTCAGCGAGCGCTGACCTATCTTTTCTCGTTCCTTAACTCCCCATCTTTACCAACTTACCTTGAACCCTATCTACGTTTCTTATCGTCCAATCACGATAGAAATCTCCGCTCCTCTAACAATCTGCTTCTCTTGTGTCCATCTCACAATTCTGATTTTGTGAACTCCTCATTCTTTGTGCAGGCTGTAATGCTGTGAAACACGCTCCCACTCGAAATCAGGATGTCTACAAGCCGTGACTCATTTAAGAAGAATGTAAAAAACCACCTTTTTACCAGATGGCAGGAAAGCCTTAATTAGTAAACAACTTAGTACCCACTCACAGTGTACGTATGTAAGGTTTATGTATTAGTGTGCATCATAGTGTATGTATATAAAGTTTATATATTACCGTGTATATATGTTTATTTATATTTTTATGTATATATTGTAACTTCACGAATATATATATATTTTTTCCCACCACAATGCATCTACCCCACAAAATTTCTACACCATCCAAAGGTAATGTTATTGCCCAAGTAAGTTAAGTAAAAGTTAATGCCCAAGGCATTCTCTACCAGCCAGGTAGAGAATGCCTTGGGCATTAAGCCCGCCGTTGTACATGTGTGCATGAAGTTTTTAAAATAAAATAAAATAAATAATAAGAAATATTATTCCAAATGTCGAACAGCCGCAGCCAGGCGGCAGCATAATTATAAAGTGGTTTATCTCTATAATAGAATAAATAAAATAATAAATGTTCGTACCAAATCAAGCAACGAAGTTAAAAGCATTCCTAAAAATTGGTTGTTATGACTTAATTATGAGGAAACTGAATTGTTAATGTTGTAAAATGTACTCTCCGAACATCACATACAGACAACACAAACACACAGACACACACATACAATCACACACGCAAACACGTATAACAAGTGTAATTGTATTTTAAATAGGTAGTGGTTAACCTCTGCATTTGTTTTGTTTTTTTTTCATAAATCACATGTCATCTAACAACGAGAGAGGACAATAATTTCTGTAACACAGGTTATTGAACCTAGCTCAGAGATCAGGAAGCTCAGTATAATTTGTAAAAATTTTGTTTTAGGGAAATAAATTTATTTTATTTTATTATTTATCATCACCATAAAGCTTTTGCTCATTTTTTATTTAAAAATTTAGTTACGCAAGTGAGATGAAATGCTTACTCGACTTAGTGTACGATTGCATCGTACAATACCCATGCATAATAAAGATGCTAATTTTAATCGATGACAAAAAGAAGAGGCTCTCCATTTCCTCGGGTTTTTTGGACATTCAGTATCTACTGTTTACATCTGAGTTCAACAATATCCTTTTGAAATATTTCGATTCGCACAATGTCTCGACAGTTTGAGATTGGTTTCACTGTTCTAAATTATGTTTTTAGTTTAAACGATGACCTTACGATGCACAAAGCTGCCATGAAGTTGTAAGTTGTCATGACAATTTAATTGACAATCAATTTAATAGTTTTAAATCAGTTCTTTCAAACTGAAATAACGTGGTTCCAGGCCACGGTCAGAGCAACCTGGTCATGAAGTCAGGCAATTTAATTTGATTTACGTGACCGCATTATTTTATGTAGGTGCCTACTAGCTTTTGTCTGCAGCTCCGCTTTGTAAGTATATCGTTTATTACGATAAAGAATAGCCTATGTCCTTCCTTAACACTCCAAGTAGGTATCTTTATAACAATTTTCATTGAAGATGGTGCAGCGGTTTAGCCGTAAAACCTAACACACAGGCAAAAATAGACAGATTGAGTTATTTTCGAAATTATATAAGTATTGTTAGGTACATTAGGTATATGTAAAGGTATACTTTTCTTGTTATTTTGGAGGTACCTATGTCATTGTCATGATGATTTTCGTTTAAAGTTAATCGTGAAATGCAAGTTGTAAAAGTTTAGTAAGTACCTACGTTACGTGTGTAATAAGTTTTACATCAACTATTGCCTCCCGCTTATCTAAGCTTTATTTTGATAAATAAATTCTTAACTTTTTTTGCTTGCGATTCCATATATTGCTGTGATATGTCTTGATTTGTACCTTTTCTTTTTGGGAGTTAAACTTTAACTTGACACCAATAAACTAAACGGAAGGATCACTAAATAATAATAAAAAATAACAAACGGATTAGTTTCTTGGTTCGAAAAACCACTTCCTTACCAGGAAACACGTCCTCTATCGGGGCTTTACAAGCTCCTTTACAAACTTGGAACAATTACCTCTCATTAGTCACATATACTGAGATCCAGGTACTAACTTGAAGGTACTCGAGCTAGTCACATCGGTCGAATGCGATTAAATAGAATTTATTGTGTAGCAAAATTAATATATTTTTATTATAACCTTATAGTTGAAATCTGTTTGCAGTTGATTAGCCATGTAACAAAGGTCGGTATCGACCTCCGAAACACTAATTAGCGTGGTTATATAAAAAAAGTAACTGTCAAGGCAAATAATAAAGGAAGGAATCGAATTTGCTCGAAAACTCGTTGTTCAACATACGCGGTCTAAGTTGTTCGCTTCCTATATGTTTAATATTTCGTTAGGTTAATGCACGATAACATATATTCACCATTTAGTTAACTATAGTGCCAACGTCCTTGTGCCTCTATTAGCGGATACTAGTAAATCCACGATATTTACAGTACTGTATTATGTTTTGGGGCTTGCTGCGATCGATACTCACTATAATTTAGGACTGCATTAGTGGTTGCATACATTTGTTAATTAAATTAAAGTAGTCCAATTTAGAGTTTAATTATATAGTTTTAAAGGACTATTTGCGGTCTATTGCGATAAATGGAGAGATTATCATTGTTATACTGTGGTATGTTTGTTAATAGCAATCTGCAATGGCAATGTATACGATACCTGGGGCGTCCAAACAATGTATCAAAAAATTATGAACATTATCGTCCATTACATACTTTATCTAGGTATTTTATATCAGGGATCGTATGGAATACCTACTGACCCACCGGCAATGTGCAAAATAAATAGATTTTGGTCTGTATTTATTAATTTTATGTTACAACCGTACAAAATGACTAGCAAACAAAAGTGTTCTGTTTGCTTATAATCAACTTTATTCAGAATCATATAGGGTTTTTCATTTCATAAAGGGTCATAATGATCCACTCTGTTGTTGTTGAATCATTTGGATTTGTTGAATGAAATAGATTTAGGTTAGGTTATAACTGTGACAAATCCAGATCCCCTGTGTTATTGTTGAAATCATTTGGATTATACGTGTTTGAGTGGATTGAATTTGACCTGTTCCCGTAGATAGCACATTACCGGCCTCGTATTATGCATTGTATAGAATACCTAGGCAAATTATAAAAAATTTCACACATTATCTACACGTTTTACGTATTGCATACATTGCCTAGGTATTAATTATACAGATTGCCGGTAACATATTCATACCGATTAGTTAGCATAGTGATAGTAGTAATTAAATGTTAGGCACTTCGTATAACATTAACAGAATTTATATAGCAGCTGGATATGGTAAGGAGAACTTTAGAAAGGAGGTTTTGAATTTATAGAAAGTCATGCCTTCCAGATGGATTGTTATGAGATTTTTTAAAAGTTTTCCGTTTTATTGCTTGTGTGTGTTAAATTTTCGGAAGTATTCAAGACATTAATTCCTTACTCTATTATTCCTTAATTATTATATATTATAATACTATATTATTCCTTAAACTTAAACTACGATCGCGTATGTGAATAATCTCGCGTGCGCCGGCAGTAAGGAACCGACCGGAAATAAACATGAGGCGTAAAATGATATACATAATTATACATATTAAGACTAGCTTTCCCCCCGGCTCTGTGGAATATTATTCCTGTCATAGTTTAATGCTTTTTTTTAATTCTATAGATTACTACTTTTGCTCTTTTAAGCTTACTTGTCACATCAAAACGAATCTATGTGTACAAGTATCAAGTGTATTTTACATATATTATAACATAAATTAGTGCTGCAGAAGAGATTCTGAAACCATTATACTGTATGTTCATCAAAAATGAACATCAAAAAAATCTTTATAATTTTTTTTAATTCTAGTATCTAGTAATAACGTATGTGTGGGTAAAGGTGACATATAGTTATTAAGCGGCACGTGTAAATTTAAATGTATGTATTAATTTATTATAAAAGTTTAAAACCTTATTCTATTTCTATACACGAAGGTTGACTGGTGTAAAATGCCCAAGGCAAAATGCCTACTTTGAATATAGCGTTATATGACTTTTTGAAAACACACATAAATAGCCTTATATGTAAAACAACAGGAACCGTTATGTCTATATAGGATGAATATAAAAAAGGTCAAATGGATCAAAAAATTCGGAAGTGTTTTAGTTTGATGTTTCTTCATAAGACACAGAAACTTGGAACTCCTTGGTAATGATTTTTTATACGCATTGATACATAAATCTATTAAAATAAATAAAATTGATCGTTAAAGCGTAAAACTCGAGAACCAGTCGACAAATTCTGTTATTGCTGAGAAAAGACATGAAAATTGCTAGGAAAATAGTAATGCATCACTTTTATTTTCCCATTCAAAACATAGAGTAAATCAAAGCATCTGTCGATAAAGTGGATATAAGAAGGTCTGTTGGGGCAGCTAGTATATAAATATTTGTTATATATGTACCTACACATAAATTGTTGTCTAAAGCTGAAGTCTGAAGCACGAATCTATAAGACACGGTAAGTTGGTAAAAACAGGGATGCGATGGGCGTGTGTAGGTATGTGTGGAAGTCCCGCGAGTTCGGAAGGTAAAGGGCTCCCTACTGGGGCTATTACCTAATTTAGGGGTCCACGGGAGGAAGTTCAATGGCTCTTTATAGATCGCCGATATTAACCAAGCGCCTATCGGCCTCCTCTCGCTGCATGGCCATTTTTCTTTTTACCCGTGAAAACCCCCTTGGTCCTTCACCCCACCGGGGTTTGGGAACCGCTTTTTTACGCTATTCGGATTTGTTATCTTACCTACCTGAATCTTACCTTGATGACATTTAAGTATGTTTAAATGCTTTATAGGCTGTGAAGGATGGACGAAGAATTTAATTTTTTTTTGTATTATTTAAACAGTTCTAAATTAAAATGTGGCCCCCCTCAGGCGGCCATGACTTACAAATTAAAAATTATTATACTACATATATCATTAAAGTTTGACAGGTGAACATGGCTAATTATTTTGACATGCTGCGTAAGTATTTTAAATTGAGTAATAGCTCGGTTATAAACTTTAAATTAAAAAATGAAAAAAATTACGCGTTTCAGTTCACTTTTTTCGTGGTGCGCATACGGCATATATGTAAAATCGTAGTTCATGGATTCTTTTTTCGTTCCTAGATCAGCTTTGAAAAAGGCTTTTACTGGGTTTTTCTTTTGTTTGAGAAATCCACATTGTCATGATACTGTGTGTGTGAGCATTACAGGTGAGTGTCTGTATTGCTGGTACCTAGAGACTCAGCATAGATTGCGTATTGTAAATGCTAGTACCTAGAGATTCTATAGGAATATTATGTTAATTGTATCATAAGTGGTCAGGACGTTACCATATAGACTGTCTCGGTGGCCCAGCGGTAGCGTATGCGACTGCTGTTCCTGAGGTCTCGGGTTCGATTCCCGGGTCGGATCAAATGTTTGTATGATCTGCAAATATTTGTTTTGGAGTTTGGGTGTTTTCTATGTATGATATGTATGTATTTACAAAAAAAAAGTATATAAGTATTATATCAGTTGTCTAGTACTCATAATACAAGCTCTGCTTAGTTTGGGACTAGATGGCGTTGTGTGTTAAATGTCGGAAATATTTATTTATTTATTTATTTATATAGGTATTTTATAAAAAGTATGTAACGTTTCTGGGTCTAGTTTATGTCCATCATTTTGATAACTGATAAGTGATTTTATTAATCGTGCTAATACAATAAGTTTTGTAACAAGTTGATGCTCTTGATGATAATCTTTTCTTTGTGTCGTTAATAAACAATTGATTTAAGAATATTAATTGTTCAATGTAAATATACTCAAGATTACAATTGTCTGAGATGTGATGTTCCATTTTCATTTTTTATAGGTTAAGTGTAAGTATTTTTTTGCTCAATAAACATATGATTTCAAATATTATCAGTGAGATAAGTATCGATATGTGGATTTCATTTCTTTGAGAATAATAATATCATAAAATATTTGCGAGGGTGAGTTTTCTTTTTACGATTTCTCAGTCCTCATGTCAAAGCAATTTTTTGACGCGCGTTATCAATCCACTGGTGTTTGTGTTGGGAGTTCGGGACGGTATGTGTCGATACCACACCGGCTAAAACCACACGGTGTGCCACTCTGTGTCTGAAAGAGTAGGGCTACGTGTATAGGTGTTATTAAGGATGGGATCTCTTTTAGCTGCGGTCAAACTACCTACCAAATTCGCAAAGGCCATAAATAACTATAAAATGAAAATGATCATTTGAGTTCTGTCTATAGTTTAACTACAAATAGACTAAGCATATAGCACCTGGTTACTATAACTCAAGTCTTTCCTAGTTCGAGATATAAGGAACTCAAATTAAAATGAGTATAAAAACGATAATTATGTGATACTAGCTGAGCCTTGCGGCGTTGCTGTGACCGCATCGGTGGCGCAGTGGTAGCGTATGCGAATGCTGTATTTGAGGTCTCGGGTTCGATTCTCGGGTCGACCAAATGTTTTTATGATCTTCAAATATTTGTTTCGGACTTGGGGTGTTTTCTATGTATGTATATGGATGTATTTACAAAAAAAGTATGTGTGTATTTATGTACACGCGTTAGAAGTTATACTTCTTTGGCGTAACAAGATAAAAAATTTTAAAACTAAAATGTTGACTATATCTAACTTCAAGGTGTCGGTTTCACGCGACGGTGCGCGCGCATTCGATTCCCGAGTCAGACCAAATATTTGTATGATTTTCAAATATTTGTTTCGGAGTTTGGATGTTTTCTATATATAATGTGTATGTATTTACAAAAAAAAGGTTTATATCAGTTATCTAGTACCCATGGTAAAAGCTTTGCTTAGTTTGGGACTAGATAGCCTTGTGTAATAATGTCCAAAAATATTTATTTATATTAGCTAGGAAACATTTTGGTATACGTACCTTATATACATACGTATGTAGTAAAAACTGGTCAATATTACAAACAGATACTCCAATTTCATTTATTTGTAAACAACATGCGAGAAGCCATAGATCGATCTAAGTGGCCTGCGATAAGCTGATGATGATGATGATGATGATGATGATGTAAACAGCAGATGCAATACGTCTGTTATTAAATACCGTAGTGTTTGTACTCAAAAGTAATACAGGTAATGTTCTTTAGTAAATTAGCAATGTTACAATCTTCACTAATTTCCCATTAGATAAAAAACTATTACTATATAAATATTTACATACCATATTAGTTCAAGAATTGCAGGTTAGTCATCACCTATCGATTAATAACACATATTAATAACACATTTAACACAATTAATAATACATATAGATAGAAAGATAAGCTAGAGGACTAAGATCTCCAAACAGAACCAGTCCGAGCTAAGGAGATATGATCTGATATGATCAAGTCATCAAGATACTGCTAACAATTTCAAATACAACTGTATAAGGTGCATTTCTTTCGTACAGATACCATCCCTTTTTATTTAATTTTCTCTCAATATAGTCTTAAACTTTTAAATGCCTGGTGCAGCATTATATAGCCTTACTATACGGGTAACTAAAGTAAAAGACGCGGCCAAAATGGGTGTGCTTGATAGGTCTCAGTTTTCCTAGAAATAGTTTTTCTTATGGAATAGCGGGTAAACGAGCAGTCGTATCGCCTGCTGGTAAGCGATTACCGCAGCCAATTTGTTGTCGGCCTTTGGGGGATGGGGAGAGGGATGGGGAGGAGGATGGGGTTGGGGTATCGGCCTCCGGTATCCTCAATCACTGGGTGAAACACAGCGCAAGCGCTTTTACACACCGGTTTTCTGTGAGTCCGTGGTATCACTCCGGTCGAGCTGACAAATTCATGCCGAAACGTGGCTCTCCCACGGTTAAAAATTGACACCATTATTAACAACCTTTACCAGCCCTCTGTTGAATAAAGGCCTCTCCTAGGCAGAAGATTTTGGATTATTGTATTTGTTGATGATGTGATTTATAGTTAAATGTAATTTTTACCGAATCCATCACTAGCATACTTTAACTCATTCGGTAATTCCAATTTAATCTTTACTTGATATTTTTATAGTTAACTTAAAACGTCCTATGCATGTTGGCGAAGCGTAGGTCAATGCAAGGCTTAGCCAAATTGATACAAGGCTGGTGCTACCGGCTGCTATTTCCAGAGATTTATATCGTCAATTATAAAAATTATTCTTCTGCTTTGTTATACCAACGAAGATTTACAGCTTGTATTATATTTCTTTCATTTCATACACTTTCATCTGATGAGTGCGATCGGGAAAGCCCGATTACTTTCGGATCGCATCTTCCTTCCTCAAGCCGTACGTTCACATTCGTCATACAGCTATTATGTTTAAATATTTTTTAATTTTGGCTTTTTATTAAACTTACAGACAGGGTTATCTTATATATAAGCATATACTTATTCAAAACAATAAATTTATCTTAGAAAGAAGAAAGCCCACTTGATCCTGAGAAATAACTGTCAAAATGTGTAGTAACCAGAATATAATTTTCTGTTGACTTTTTAAGTCATTATTTGCTGTATCCGTGATATCATTGTCTACTTTAAGTCACTTTTTTTAGGCAGAAGGCATCTATAATCAAATACAGATTAGAGTATTACCATTGTAATGAATAAGTTATTGTGGGCATCAGACCGTAATTGATCAGTACCTGATTATCTTTAATTAACGTTTAGCCGTTCACTTTAACGGTTGGTTTATATTATAGTATTTTGTTTAGTACCTAGGTAATTTAATAGCCTTGAGGTGTTTACCCAGTTTGTTCCTTTAACATCACAATAATATTGTATGTAGTTAATATTGTAGCAACACTGGAGATCGCTCTTTTCTCTCCGTTAAATTTAGAGCATGGTAGACTAAATTTCACTTAACACGAAATCGAAAATTAAATTGTTTTTCTTTTTTTTTGTGATCTGACGAAAACAGTTCACATTCTCGATTAATAACACAGTTCAAATAACAATGAAAAGCTGTTGTGTATCAATGTCTATCAATATATAATAAACATCAAGGACATTTTTGTATATGTTGTGGTCACTATTGTCCGGAAAAAAATATAATTACTAAGACTAAAATTTTAGTAAATTATATCAGTTTTGTTCAATACAGTTGAGTAAAAGTATTGAAGAATATATTTCATAAAAAATTAGTCCATCAGTCTTCTATTTTGTGAGTGTGGGAATCCCCTCGAATGACGTCTCTATCCGGGGATTCAAACAGTGCTACAGTACGCCTAAAATACTCCCATCACGGATCCAGGAACTGAGTTTTATTACGATATCAGGATCCTGATGCAAACGTAAAATATTGCTAATGATCAATTATTAGTGGCAAATATATGAAAACAATTTTTTTTTGTTATTTACTTTAAAGTGCTTTTGACCGATCAAGACTTTATTGTTTGTATTCAAAATAGTAGTAAACAAGACTTCATATAAAATAGATAGAATTAATTATGTCTATGTGAATGTACTTAAGATAATCTATCTTTAATAACTTTAATAGAGCAATTCTTGTTAATACAAATATAAAGTAATAATTGTAAATTTACTTACATGTGTCAAATAAAATACTCGGTTTGGATTAATATAATTTACATTAATTTTTCCATCAAATATCAAAATAATGCTAACATATATCTATAATGACGAATGTAAATTTAGTTGAAATGGTTAAATACATATCAAGTTTATATTTTTTACTTATTATTTTTTTTACTTAAAATCATTCAAATTAACTCCCTCAATAATTTTTCAGCCATTCAGAAGAAGAATTCTCTTAACTACCTACGCAGGTGTGACGCAATGCGGCAGTGCATAAAGGGCCTTATTTAGTGAATGACTGTGAACATTAGTATTTAAGAAGGCTACGCGCTGACTATCGAGCCAAACCTTAGGTCCAGAGGCTCGCGGCCGGCCGCAACGGCCATTTACGGTACATTAACAAATGCTATATTAGCTTTATATTTTTTTGCTATAGCTGACGTGTTAAGTGAAAGAAGATAAAGGAAAAATGCCTGCCGATTCAGATCTAATTGTTCCTAACGGTGAAGACCGCGATCAGAACAGGAACAATTACAAAAGTCTGGCGGAAAGGTCGAAGCATGAAGATTTTATACGGCGGGCAGTGGACCTTATGGTTGAGAGAGTGGTTTTCGGAAGATCCTCAAGAACATCCAAAGTAGTGGAATGGTCTGCACCTCAGGACATCAAGACGGCGATCGATTTGCGGCCGAGGGACAGTCCGGTCACACATGATGAACTCTTAGGACTTATGGCTGATGTGAGTATACTTTTTAAACTGAATGATAGAATTAAATATAATTGTCTTTTTTAAATTTACGATTTCAACTGTTAACTATTTACCTTGGGGAGATTGTGACATTACTTTTTTATTAATATAGTTGTTAAGTAGGAGTCAGGGTTTGCACAATTAATCCTTCGCACAAAAATTAAAGGTTTTTGACTGCATTGCTGTCTTGCATATTAAAGTATTTAAATTGTATATTACTTTCAAAATTTTATATAAAGAAACCTTGTATTTAAACTGCAATTTGTACTTGTACAGGAAATTGTACATTTATTCATTTTGTGTTACGCTATTTACAATTAGTTTACACAGAGATTGTAATTTACTATGTAACTGTTTTAAATATGATTACTTTTGTAGAGCCGGTCTAATTACTAAGACACATAAGCTTTTTCTAATAAGGAAAATCAATCAATTTGTATTATCGTGTTTATGCCAACTTGAACTTATAATGCCTCTAAATTAAGGAGTAATTTAAATAGGGCCGTAAAATATTTTATTGAATGGCTAAAAATTGATTACGGTTGTCATATAACGGTAGTCAGTTTAGTTTTAGTCAATTTATCATTTCGAAGTTTGTAATCATTTTTCTACATTGATTAACGTAAAAATATCTGTCTCTCGATGACTCCAAATTAGGGTAGATAAGGGTAGGTGATTTTTAGGCTTTTTTTTATTTATGAGCCTGTCCAAGTGACTATACTCTGTGTGATGGAAAGCGTGAGGAGAATCAAAAAGTGGTCGCCACCACACTCATTGGAATTGCATTGAGTGCAGCATGGTGACCCACATTATGGCGACTTATTGAGATGATTCTGCGTCATGGGCAGGACTCGCACTCACCAACGAAACATGACAGCACAAACACTGACATTTTAGGTTGATCTTCCATAAGAGGGTAGTACCGCACCAGTCGACCCCGTTCATGCTGAAATCAGCGTAGTTCCTCTACCTTGATATCTCTTTAAAACAAATCGCTTTTTTAAGATATTTCACGAGGTAACTTAAAAGGAATTAATCACTTGCTGTGAGAACCTGTTCAGTGTTGAAGAGGAAGCATATTTATTTAAACTACACACAAATTATAATCGTATATTCCGATAAGTTTTATCTAGGTTGTGAATTGATATGTTAATACTGTGTAAATAAGATTGTACTGTTGTTCCTGATTGAACTGGAAAAGTGTATCACTCTCGAGTCATACTTTACAGCCATGTATCATCCCATCATCAACAAAACCATAATGTCCCACGGCTGGGCTCGGGTCTCCTCTCAGGAGAAGGTCAAGGCCATACGTCTCCACGCTGACCGAGTGCCGATTGGGGACTGGCAAGAATACGATGTGGCTACGTATCTTGCCGTTGGATATTTTTGAGCCGCCCTAAGGCCTCCAACAAAGCTCCACGACTGTTATCTTATGATAACAAACCGTGACCGACTTGCTTAGCGTGACCACCGAATCACGGAAACGCTCATGGTGACATGCCACCCATCGGTCACCTATCCAGGAACTGACCGCTCCGTCGTTGCTTACCCTCGGCGATTGTTTCTAATCACCGAGTGCAACTGAGCTATGAGCGCCTCACACAGCCATGTCAAATAAAAGACATAAAAAAATGAAGTTTAACGGTGTTCGTAGTTAATATTTATCATATCCAAAAATATACTGAACATGTTATTAAATATGCGGCTAGTTTTATTTTTCAATAGGATCACTAAAATTTTACTGTAAATATATTAATTACTATAGCTATTAAAGAAATATTTATTTTATTTATACATTTAATATTATCCTATTATTCTCACACAGCAAATAGTGTAACAAATTATTTGTAGGTTGTTAATTCTATGTAAGTAAGAGAAGCAAGCGAATAATCATATCTTATTTCTTTATCAAACGTATATATCTTACTTATTGTCCTACTCATGAATAAATAAAGTCGTACGATTTCAAACGATCTCGAATAAAAAACGCAACACTAAAAACTATGAAACAGTATTCCTTGAAATACAACTTCAGTAAATAATTATGGGTTACGGTAATTATAATTTTTCTTGAAGGTTTATTGAAGCTTAAAGAGGACATTCTAATTTGCGCGCTGCAGTTAATACTTTAATAGACTTTTTAGGTTGAATGCATGATTTACAATGTCAAGGTTTCGTAACCACCGTGTTAATATACCTCAACGATTGTCTTTGCTTTTTGCAGGTGGCTCGTTACTCCGTCAACACAGCGCATCCTTATTTCGTAAACCAGCTCTTCTCTTCTGTTGATCCTTACGGCTTAGTGGGCCAATGGCTGACAGATGCCTTAAATCCTAGCGTGTATACGTTTGAAGTGGCCCCCGTCTTTACTCTTATGGAAGAAGAAGTTTTAAGAGAAATGAGAAGTATAGTGGGGTGGACAAATGGCGAAGGAGATGGTATATTTTGCCCTGGAGGTTCAATAGCCAACGGTTACGCTATCAGCTGTGCTCGGCATTATTTCTATCCGGAAACCAAGGTCAGTTTTGTTTGCTTTTAAATGAGTTTTTTGTAGTGGCAAACATTTGTTCGGTTTAATAAGCGCAGTTTCATAGCCAACTGCAGGAAGTGATTCTAAAGCGTTTACTTATTTAATAGTTGTCAATTTGACTTGGACCATAATGTTCCTTTGAAATTTTTTTTTTGCCACTTGTTATTTTCATGGTCAACATTTTGGATTACATTAACAATTAAAATATTTGCATTCCTTTAATTACATTGTTACATCCTTAGTTTGTTAATTAATATCTTAGTAAAGTTTGTTTTCTTACTCAAAAATGATGAATTATTAAAATATAGTTGAAACTAGCTGAGCTCCGCGGTGCTACCCGTCAAAAAAGTCCCGTCAAAATCGGTCCAGCCGTTCCATAGATTAGCCGGAATAAACAGACAGACAGACAAAAATTTATAAAAATATTATTTTGGTATATGTACATATGCATTAGTAAAAAGCAGTTATTATAATATTACAAACACACACCAATTTTATTTTTATAGAAGTATCGATAAATTATTTCCTTGGGCATTAATTTATTAAAAATGTATTCTATGTAAAGTTCATACGAAGCTCTTGGTATCTATATGCATCATTATCATTGTTTGTGTCTTTGACTTTGTGTGTAAGAGCATGCAGGCAGTTGAGAACGTACAAATCACTTCTGATAAAGTTTCAAAACATCTCGATATGAGACTAATACGATTCCAAGCATTATAACAACAATTACTGATCTCTTCTTTAAGAAAGCAATAGAAATAATTGAAAAATAGAATAAGACATCATTTACGTAAAACACAAAGGAAAGTTATTCTTGAAACTTTAATATATATAAATAAAAATAAATCGCCGAAATGTATGTACGCGCTTAGCTTCCGATCGACTAAACCAAATTAGATAATTCTTTTTTTATGTGTTCTTTAATGATAGGATAAGGTTTGTATAGATAAAAATAAAGGAAAACCAGAGTTGTAATATCTTCTTAGCCCGCTTAGTAGTATACACTGCGGCCTTGCGGAAAGTTAACACGGGATTAGTAAAATTAGTTTTTCGGCAATTCCGAAAATTTTCTTGAAAATGAATGTTTAATTTCAAACCTTCAATGGTATCACTGAGTGTTTTCGTCTGCTTTTGAAGCATTTTAATATAACGAAATTCAGGTGGTAACAGCTTGCATACAGTTAACCATTCATGTAATACTAATACTATTGTACCTGAAGATCTGACTTTTAAAAAGCGTGGCCATGAGTTTCTTTGCAAGTATTCTTCTCATAAGGCTTTACGCACTTTAGAAACTGGAAGTTATGGATCGACACAGGCAGGCAGTGAATTTTGGTGTTATCACTTAATTCATTTTGACAATAGTAGAGTACATCTGGCGTCTGTTTGTGTCAATCTATGATTTTTTTCTGTAGATTCAATTTAACGTCCATAAATGTCACTTAGTGTCATAATTGAATAAATGATTTTGAACTTGAATTTGAAATTAGACGGGTCGGCTAGAAAAATATATAGGAATATATTCCGTATCGCTGTGTTGTTTTATTGCCAGGTTATTAAATAAATTATCTCTTTTGTACCTACACTCATTCACTACAATGATTGGCAGTTTTGTAGGAAATGTACCGTTCGGTGGTTACCTTAACCCCAATTCACTCGATTATCGCGTGCCGTATTTTGTGTAAACCTTGGTTCTTAAATTTATAGAAAAAAGATCTTAAAATACATAGTTTATTAGCTAGTTTTTAAAGTTATACTTTATTTGGCGCGTTAGGGAAAAATGATGAGAGTAAATTTACGAAGCGCGCGCACACCGTCACGAATAACCCACACGCTGAAGTTATCTATGGTCAACTTTTAAGATTTTCAATTTTTGAAGTGAAACTTCTTTAGGCGCATGCGGGTAAAATTTTTACAAATGTAACGTCACGCAAGTATGCAACGGAAGTGTCGAAAAAGAGAGAGAGAGCGATCGAGACCGATTGAGAGAGAGTAAGAAAGGGGGGAAGGTAGCATGAAGCAACTAGCGATGGAGTGAGAGTAGGGAGCAAGCAAGTGAGAAAGATCGAGAGAAAAAGTGAGATAGAGCGATTGTCGTATTCTAAGTCTTCCGAGTCTTGAAGACTCGGAAGACTTAGAATTGAAGAGACTTAGAATGGAAAGTCTTCGTCGTGATGGAATTAATGATAAAAATATAAAAAATATGGATGACAAGAAATGGGGACCGTCTTTCGCAAAAACAAAAAACGATCTCCGAGAATAACATCGAACCGTCTTTTAGTACTGTAATTTATTCAAAACAAAAGTATTACTAACGTTAAAAATAAAACATTTTATTATAAAAGCAATTTAAATACACGAAACAGGTTAATTAACATGGGTATATTTTAAATGTTTTTTTTTAATTTAAAGTAAAGTTTGAAATTAATTTAGTAAGAGAAATATAACACAATTATCGTTCTATATATTACAGGCTTATGTGTAAAGTCAAAAACATTCGAAACGATGTTTGAAACTCGACAACGGCCTTGACCTAAAAACAAAAAAGTAATATAAAAACATCTGTTTTTAATACACAGGGTAAAACAATTTTTATCCGGTAATAATAAACAGAAAATTTCTTCGTCGATGAATCCGTTCATCTTAGCTTAAAAAACACCCGTAGAAAGTCGGTTACCAAAAAACATACAGTGAAGCTAATCAGTTTTATGAATAATTCGTAAATCATGTATATTTATTTTATTTACCTTATACTGTGTAGTGCCAGGAAGTTTATATAAAACTGAAACACTAACCGCATGTTTTTCGTGGTAAATTCATATTATAAGACACTAAGAGCATCTAAATGATGCTCTTAGTTCTTGATCTAAGTGAAAGTGGTTTATTAAGTAGAGGTATTAAGAGTAATACATGCTAACCACTCTGTTTTAAATTTTAGACCCAACAGTTTACTTAGCAGTTCACATTGTGTGTAACAGATGGCGTTGAAAACAACAATATATTTTTATTTATTGTGTTCAAATTTTATAAAGTGTGTTAATATGACAAACTTGTTTCTTTACATAATACATAAAATTAATTGTTAGTACTTAGATATCTATAACATACTCACATACAAATAAGACATTTACATTCACAATGACTTTTTTATATTAATATACGAATAAAGATACTTTCAAAGCCTTCAACTATCTCTGCCAATCATAATGTTTTTTTTTTAATTTTAGAAACAATTACAATCATTTCATTGATTCTTTCTGAAAAAGTTTCCTAGTAGTAACACATTTATTTCTTTATTAAAGTTAAAAGATTGTGTTTTATCTCCTCCTTTATGAAGTCATTTCAAAAGTGAAGAAGTGTCTAATCATTTCATAGACTATGTATTCGTGGTGGATTAATACAATTCGTTTTTATCTTTGACTAAGCTGTAGTATGTTTAAAGATTGAAAAATATGTAGTTTCTCTCTACTAAAACAGATGGCGCTACTTGTGCTGGATGAAAAACTTTTGCGTATGAAAGAATTCTGAATCTAACTTCAAAGAAAATCTGCACTCGACAATTTATGCGTTTCGATTGCCTTAGAATTAGATTTACTTATTAAAAGTTTCTAAGGATCTTATTACAAAAATAGTAGGAACTAATTAGTGTTTTAGCACATTATCAGTAGGATATACAACTATATAATTAAATGTATTGCGTAGTTAAATCGGATCATAATAACCATCTAATTTGTTACGTTCTAATTACTTGTAATTCTGTTTCGAACAGTGTCTCGATTCGTGCACATTATTATAATAGTATTGTAATATAATTAGTGTTTTATACATACCTACATAATATTGTATATTATTTGAATTAATTATATATTTAAAAAACTGAACAACAACTGCTTTAATATAGGAGTTTTTTGTAAAATCTGTTCTTAATTAATTATTTTATTGCCATTTTGAATACTGTATTCACATTTATATAGAAATTAAAAGTAATTTAATCAATAATATTATAATAAGGTATCAAATCCGTTTTGAAGTTATAAATTTTAATTATATGATAGTTCAAAAATTCAGGTATTATTACCTTTTCACCAGAATATATACCTGAATACACTACCGGAATTCATGTACATATAGGAACGAATTTAGAGACAGCAAAAGTCTCAGATACTTAACTTAGCTACTAATCGTGTTTCTCTAATACAGATCTGTACAGACACAGATTCATTTATCTAAAGGATTTTACATTTGTAAATACATATCATCATCATTAGCCTACCTCAGTCCATTGTTGGACATAGGGATCTATATTGCAAATACGCGTAACAATTCATTGTTAATTTTTATTTTCGCTTTTTAATTATTTCGTATAAATTAAGTTGCTATAGATACTAGCAAAATCTGTATATTAACAAATGCTTTTTATTTTCAGAGCAAAGGTGTTTACGCTGTACCAAAATTAGTACTTTTCACGTCAGAACTTGCTCACTACTCCACCAAGAAAATGGCCACATTCATGGGAATAGGTGGGGACAACTGTGTTTTAGTGAAGGCGGATCAGTATGGGAAAATTGTACCGGAGGATTTAGAGGCGAAGATTTCTGAGGCTATTGAAGATGGAGCTACGCCGTTCTTGGTGACCGCAACTGCTGGCACTACCGTGTATGGAGCCTTTGACCCCTTGGTGCCTATATCCTCAATATGCAAGAAATATAATCTGTGGTTACATGTTGATGCAGCTTGGGGAGGCGGAGCTCTCATGTCTAAGAAACACAGACATCTCTTAGATGGCATTGAATTGTAAGTATACAAAAAATTACTGTTAACATTACATATATTTATGTATGTGCATATTTAATTCGAAAATTATCATATTAATAGTCACTTTAGTTTTAATTTTAATGGTTTTACAGTCTGCTTTTGAATGATAGTAATCACAGAAAACATTTAACTTTTCGGTAATTTCAGTTTTCTTTTCATAAATAACAGTTTTATTGTAAATATGCAAATTAAATGTCAATAATACATAGAGATTATAGATTGATGTAAAACTGAAAAAGAGATAAGAGATGAAACGCATATGATATGCTTATGAAACGATGATGATACGCTTAAAAGTATGAGAATTAATTTTCAAAGTTAACAATGTGTTAAGTGTCTTAACATAAACGATAATATTCTATTATTTCATGAAATTAAATGCTTTATACTTTTAAAGCATGAGATTTAATAAAATATTCGAACCTTTTTTAATTAATTCAATAAAAATGGGACAAAACGTTAACATCTCAAACAATTTACAGAGCTGACTCAGTGACGTGGAACCCTCACAAGCTCTTGGCAGCGCCACAACAATGCTCTACCTTTCTAATTAGACACAAGAACGTCCTCAAAGAGGGTCACTCGAGCAACGCCAAGTATCTGTTCCAGAAGGACAAATTCTACGACACTTCCTACGATACCGGCGACAAACATATACAGTGTGGACGACGAGCTGACGTCTTGAAATTCTGGTTTATGTGGAAGGCTAAGGGCAGCGAAGGCTTCGAGAAACATATAGATACACTTTTCGACAACGCAAATTATTTCACTGAGCATATAAAACAAAGGGAAGGTTTCCGACTTGTTTTAGACAAACCAGAATGTACTAATATCATGTTTTGGTATGTACCACGATGCTTGCGTGGGTGTGAAAATGATTCAGATTATAAAGAAAGGTTGCACAAGGTGGCGCCGAAATTAAAAGAGCGTATGATAAAGGAAGGAAGCATGATGGTGACGTACCAGCCACAGGGTGACCTCGTCAATTTCTTCCGTATCGTATTCCAAAACTCCGCTTTGGACCACAAGGATATGGTATACTTTGCGAACGAGTTTGACAGGCTCGGAAAAGATATTGTAGTATAAGTTTTATCTGCACGGTAAAATTTTATACAAGGGTACAAATAAATACGATAGTTGACCTGTGATTACATTTGACGAATTATATTATTCTTATTATTCAAGTTATTGTGTAGATTAAGTGAATATTATGCGATTAATATAAATAATGTGTAAATAAATTATGTGCGAAGAGTTATTTGATTTGTTGCATTTCTTTGTGAAAACATGACGATTTCAAACCTATTACTTCTTTTTTAATATCATAAAATCCATTAAACAAAAAACTGCTGTCATTTAGTTATTGACTGGCTCGAGGTCTCGGGTTCGATTCCCGGGTCGGACCAAATGTTTGTATGATCTGCTAATATCATCCCGCCCTCTGCTACATAATAATTGTGATTATCCGAGCAGTGTTGGTGGTTACTCAAATAAATTATGTTAAGTTCATCTAAACCGAAAATTAGTTCTCGTATTGTACTTAACCTGGTGTAATATTTACACACGACATTGCAACACTGCAAAAACGTCGATTTTCACTTCTAAGAAAATATTATGAATTAGTAGTGTGATAGATGAAAAAAAGTAATGATGTCTCACTACTATACAAGTGAATAAACTGGAGTATCCGTTTCTAATTTCAAATTAACAGCATTTCACTAAATGCGTATGAAAGAACAACAAATAATATGTTTTTAAAAAAAAAAAACTGTATTTTTGTTCCGGCTGATTACTGAAACGGCTGTACCGATTTTAACGGCACTGGCAAGTAGCTGATGACATAAAGAGTAACTTTGGCCTCTTTTTTTAGATTAGCTTCAACAAAAAACGCGTGCAACACCGCGGGGCTCCGTTATTTTAAAGAATACAGCGAAGTAATCCCATGTACGCAGACAGATGGTTCCCCAGATAATTGAGGTGGTGGCTAATTATCCACCTGTGTATTGAAACTTCCATTTGTAGAGATCATTTGTCAATATTTCCGATAGACGACTAAATGAATTCAACCAAATAAACGTCTCAAGAGCTTTGCGTTCCTGTATATAGTTCTAAATCTTTTACCGACTCTAACACTTAATTAATTATTTAATTCCATCATTCATTCAATTGAGAAAAGATAAATACTAACGTACAAACATATTTGCCGAATAAATAGTCGTATTTAGAACAACAAGGATAAACTTCACGAATGAAGTAGTGGTTTTAGCGGTCGCCACGCGGTTTTCTACTGTGCTGAGTGTTGTAGGTACAAATCAAATCCAAATGGGATAACATTCTGTATGATTCACGAATGATAGTTCTAAGTCTGGATATTCTTTGTGTGCGTTTTATATATGTTCGTAAAGTCTCTCGCGACACAGGTTTTACGCAAAGAGCGGCAGTTGTCTTTGAAAAAAATGCTAAAACTATAATCTCTATTTTATGGCGAACATTCTCATGTAGCAAAATAAATGTACACTTTAACGATCAACTACAATGTGATGGTGAGTAACTGAAAGCATCCACAAGATATTTTATCAAAATAACATTACAAGTCTCACACTCGGGCGTCCAGTCAGGACGTTATTGTTATCAATTATTTTTCTTTTTCAAAAACATACATATATGTTTCTAACTACATAAATCATCTTCATAGCCTTTATTATTCCCAAGATTATTTTGGGTGGGCTACTAGTTCAACAGATTTTACCTGAATGTCAGTTCTTCCAAGGAACGACTGGCTTCTGATTAACGCAACCCTAAGGGTGAACTAAATTCAAAGGTTGAACTAGTTATCAGCATATTTTAGGCCACCCGCGAGGGGGGCGACGTAACGCGTGTGCCGTACGTCGCCTCAATTGAGAGTTATCATCAGACGACGGAGCCCGCTTCAGTGCGGGCTGGCGCTGGGAGGGGTCCGGATGGCGTAAGAAAGCGGTTCCCGGATCTCTCCCGTCTCAGGCGCAGAGTGGCACACCGTGGTGGTTTAGTGGGTAGTCTGGCTGGTGTCAGTCAGGAGTCCCACACAAAGCGAA
>PKRV01000226.1:1857934-1877974 GCA_003709505.1 Hyphantria cunea
CATTACACCACGTCAAAAAAAAAAGTTATCAGCATATTTAGGGTCCGGATGGCGTAAGAAAGCGGTTCCCGGATCTCTCCCGTCTCAGGCGCAGACTGGCACACCGTGTGGTTTTAGTCGGTTCGATTCCGTCACACCGCCCCGCCGTAAACCCCGCTGGGATGAAGGCCCGAGGGGGTTTCCACAGGTAAAAAAAAAAAAATTGTCTGCATATTTTAGTTCAATGACTTCCCAATAACGATTGTCATAGATGTTGATGACAACCTGGACGGCTTCACGTGCTATTCAAGGTACTGGCGGGAAACACCGCCATTTACTACACTCCGGGTTGCTATTGAGAATTTCTTGTTAGAAAAACCCAACAGCAGTCCGACCAGGGAATCGAATCCGATACCGAGTTCAGCATTCGCTTACGCTAACCATTAGGCGAACGAGACACTTATGTTTCTAAATACAGTCATGGTATAGATAAAACAATCCGACAATAAACAGGAGATCGTAAAAATCACATAACCATTTACATTGGATGGGGATCGAATTTACAAGATCGCTAACTACTAGAACAACACGCCAGTCAATTACATCAACGTAAGTGCAACAATTTTCGATATATGTATTTAAATTCTCAAATGCGATAACGTGATGAAATACGAAAATAAAGAAAAACAATAACAAATAAATTCCACACCGTGATGCAGATTGGCAATAAAAGTGAAAAGTGTCGTGGAAAAATATCACATTTGTGAATTCATCGTCCACTGATAACGTAAATTGTTAAATTTTTATGCAATTACGTAAATATTTGTATGATTTTTTTAAATACACATTGCAGATAGCTGAGGTCATCTTATATTTACAAATTTTGTAACTCATCTTTTCTATTGTTTTGTTTTATGTATGCAATAAAGCTAAATAAATAACAATAAAAAAACTTTTACTTATACTTTTTCAGTTTTATCCTTCATGCATAAGAAAAGCTAGTCACATACAGTAAATAACTTCAACCCGCGGCTGCACCCGCATATATGTCGGTTTTCGTGGTAAAGAGCTACCTATGTCTTTCCTCAAGAACCAAAGTATCTTCATTTCAAATTTCATTGAACTCGGTAAGTGGGTTATCCCGCCTAGGCAAGGATAAATGAAGATTCCTACTCACTTCACTTCGTTACCCGAAATCAAAGTCCTTGACGTTGTTGTATTTCGTATAATAAACTATACAATAAGCAAAAATAATGCATGCACTGGAAGTAAAAACCAAAGATGGTGGTGAGCGCTCAGTCCGGATTTGGTCGCAAATCTTGAGTATCAGGTGACTGCAGTAAATAATAACCAGCAGATGCTGACTGCTCATTCATACCCTTACACTATAAATTATTTTTAGGTGCATAGTAACTTATGTGCAGTGACTATGGGTTGTCATTTTTACAGATTGTGTAATTTTAGGTGTGGGCTCACCGCGTAGTGACGGATTTAGAATATAGAGTGTTGCCATCCCTGTTCTTCCAATGGATGTCGTAAGAAGGAACTTATGGAGCGAACTACGTATAGACTACGTATAAATATACGTAGTCTATACGTAGTTCGCTCCATAAGTCCCTTTTTGATTTTGATTTGATCGTGGGAGAGCCATGCTTCGGCATGAATGGGCCGGCTCGACCGGAGTGATGCCACGGCCTCACAGAAAACCGGTGTGAAACAGCGCTTGCGCTGTGTTTCATCGAGTGAGTGAGGATATCGGAGAGCGGTTTTATGTGAGGCCGTGGTATTACTCCGGTCGAGCCGGCCCATGCATGCCGAAGCGTGGCTCATATAAATAAATTGTACACATAAATGAAACGCTTATTAAGGGTTACATTATTTATAATTACGATTACATTTTAAAATATTAATTTTAAGCAATCAAATAAAATTTTAAAATAATATTTCGTATAAATAAACCTATAATAAGAATCAGATCTTTATTTTATCTCGTCTTCATCCAAAACCTCTTCCAAAGGAATTTCTTCGCAATTTAGCTGTAATATAAATTGAAATAATTAATGGCGTCACACAAGTTCAGTAGACGAAATAACAAAAAGTATTTTTTTATTAAGCAAATAGAAGGTTACTAAATGTTAAACAGTGTGAACCCAATTAAAAATAAGGTCAACCTATCACTTTAAGCGGGTATTATTTAAAGTAACCAAGGTTTTTATAGGATAATAGCAGCAGTCCGGCAAATAGGAGGCAAGAGCCTCTCACTGTGGTAAAAAAAGAGAAGTGCATACAAATGCAATACTTTACTAGTATTTCATCATTAGGTACTCTCGAGAGCAGATCGAGGATTTCATTGTTCGGTATTCTGTTTGGACGAAGTATTTTTCTGGTGAACTTGTGAATACCTGCAACAATGAATATTATAATAGACTATCGATATTATAATGGTATTGTTCGAAGATTTAATAGCCAATATTACAATCTTATTATTGATAAAAAAGTTTCATAAAATGTACTTGTAATGCTTTGTTGTAGACGTCTGTTTTTTGTGAGGAAAATAATCATAATTGTAATCAAGCTGTAAAGTAGTTATTTCTGTGTCATACCGATGAAAAACCTCTGGATTTAAGAGCGAGTTATTTTAAAAGCGATATATTATATATGTTATAGTTTCTCGTCGCAAAACATCTTATTTTTGTGCGGGTTCTTTTGTTTTGTCACTAAAATTGAATGTACTTAAATTACTTGAATGTGCTTTCTTTTATTAGTTGAATGGTGGACAAAATCTTTCGTTATTTATCAGATCGTGGCTATTCGAATGGTCTTTGAAATATATATTTTTAATCAATGAAAACTTACCCCAAATCATAAATATGTATTTAGTTGGTATCATAAACATTACGAAAGCGATAGCCGTGATTAGAAATATGGCGGTGCAGCTAAGAAATGGCACCGTAAAGTTGAACAAGCTGCGAACAAAACAAAACTTTATGAAAGGAGGCAATCTATTGACAAATAAATTCATGAAATGTCCAATACAACAGAGCTTCGCGAGGGCGGTTTTTTGTAGAAATGTAGGAAAATTAAATTATATTTTTCTCTCTTCATTTATTATAATATAGAACATACTTATGTACCAAGTACGTATATTGTAAAATATTTATATACTGCTAATCTAATATAATTATCAGTTTTAATACAAAAAATATGCATAATGCAATAAAATCATAAAAATTATGTAAATCGCGTAAACTTGTTGTAAATTTCATAATTATTTCAACTAATACTTTCAGGAAAAAATACTGACATCCTTAGATAACTTGCTTAGTAATTGCATGTAATAAATACTGTAAAAATGCATAAAATTGAGAATTTAAAAAGGCTATTTTTTAAATTATGAAATTTTTGAGGATGCTGTACTAGATCCATCTTCATAATTGATATCATCATCTACCTGCCCTTATTCCAATTTTATTTAGGGTCGACGCAATTTTATCCTTCCATTCTGCTTTATCATTCGTCATTTCACTGTTAACTGCCACTCTGGCATATTCCCTTTCACAAAATCCACTCACCTTTTCTTTGGTCTTCCTCATCTCTTATACCCTTTAACACTTTTCTCGCCACATTTTCTTAACTCAACTATTGTTGATACAATAAATAAAGTCTGAGCTCCTTATCTCAACAACTGATTTATAAATTATACATAAATAAATAAATAAAGAAAGCCTTTATTTCCCAAAATTTTCATTATTACAATACCCAGTTTTTAATGAAATTAAAGTATTAAAAAAACTATATGAAAATAATTTTTTAAAGAATATTAACTTTTCTAAGGCTAACTATAGTTACAAAATATCCCTTATTTGTGTGCCTTATGACAAAGGCCTCCTCCTCCTCTCCCCATTTTTTTCTATCTGCCGCTACTCTCATCCATAGTGGTTCTAATGTTATTTTAAGGTCATCCTCCCATCTTCTTGCTTTACGACCTCGGCTCCTAATGCTATCCCTTGGGTACCATTCTGTCACCAGTTTACACCACCTTTGCTTCTTGCAGCGGACCTGTCCATCGCCATTTAAGTTGGTCAATACAAGACAATATGTCTGTTAATTTTGTTTTGCGCCTGATGTCTTTGTTTGTAATTTTATCTCTTAGTTTCAGACCTAACATGCATCTTTCCATGCTTCTCTGACATCTTGCAAATTTTCCCCAATGGTGTTTCGTCAGAGTCCAGGTTTCACAGCCGTATGTAATGCAGGGTAGGATACAAGTATTAAATGGCTTCGTTTTTATAGTCATGCTCAGTTCCTTGCTTTTCATGATTTCCTTCAATGCCCAGTACCTTTTCCACCCGGTCGCAATTCTTTTGTTCATTTCTTTAGACATTTGGTCATTTGGCGATATTGTCTGCCCAAGATACACATACTCCTCTACATATTCGAGTTTCTGTCCGCTTACGGTTACGTCTATAGGTACTGAGTTGGTCATCACTTTGGTTTTGCTTGTGTTGATTTCTAGTCTACGTACGTCGTCTACATCTCTACTTTTGTCTATTAGGGTGAGTCTGAGGTGATTCAGTTGTGCTCTGTTTATATTTAGCCCTAGACGGTCCCATTCAAATTTTCTGAAGATTTGTTCCAGAACTGCTGTAAAAAGATTTGGTGACGACGGGTCGCCTTGCCTGACCCCCCCCCTTTCGATTGGAAACATATCTCCTGTAGAATCTAGTCTGACTCTAGCCTTACTTTTTCTGTAAATATTCCTGATAATATTAATGTAAGCATTATGAATCCCCTGTTCTTTTAGACTTTGCCATACATATTCATGCTTAAGACAATCGAAATCCTTGGAATAATCTATAAAGGCTAGGTATATGGTTTTGTTGTACTCGTTGTATTTTTGTATGAGCTGTTTGACTGTATGTATATAATCAATTGTACTAAAATTCTTTCTGAACCCTGCCTGTTCTACTGGTTGATTATCGTCCAGTGTGAGTGATATTCTATCCAGGATTTATTTAACAAAGACTTCATATACATTTGAGGTTAGAGAAATGGATCTATAATTTCCTGTATCGTCTTTTGGTCCTTTCTTGTGAAGGAGTATTATATGAGACTCCGTCCATTGACTTAGAATGCTGCCGGTACATAGAAACTCATTAAAGACCTTTGTTAGTATTGGGTTCAGATCTTCAATTTTACCTCTCATGAGCTCGTTTGTGATTTTATCTGGACCAGGGGCTTTTTCCATCTTTTGACTATTTATAGATTTTTTTACTTCCGATACTAAAATTTCTGGTACAAGTTCTCTGTTTTCTATATTATAGTTCGGTATTTTTGGTATATAATGTTCTCTATCTTATAATTGTATTTTCGACTGATTTGAATTATGGTCTTTGTATAGTAAGCGATAGTAGTTTGTTGCTATAGTTTGGATGTTTGTGCGAGAGGTAGTTGATCCATTGTTGTCTTATAACTTTCGTATCCATTCTCTTTCCTGTTCTCGAAGTTCCTTGAGTACTTTTTTGTGCCTCCGATCCTAATAATGTAATTCTCTAAGGTTTTCATTCTATTATTTCACTGTCTTTCCCCAGACTTTCGCGAATCTGTTTGCTAAGGTTATTGATTTCTTTTTTGATTTTCTTTTTTGTTCTTTATTATTATTAAATTTCTTCTGTCTTCAATTAGTTTTAAAGTATTTGGACTAAGATGAGATTTTTTATCCTTTTTACTTGTATTCTTGCCTGTTATTTAAGTTTATCTATTATTTATTTGTACTTATTGTTTAGGTCCATGTCTGAGGTAATTATACCAATAAATCTTCTGTGTAGTCGTTAAAGTTCCACTTTTCATTAATTGTTTGTAAGCAGTTGATTTGAATTTGTTTTGGTATCGGTTTTCTTTTGCCCTTTTCATTGAGACAACTGCGTACCATACGGTGGTTAGTATTAAAGTTTAAGCTTTGTGCTATTCCCGTGTCACCGTGTGAATGACTTGAATGAATGAGTTTATTGGTCGATTTCGTTCCTAGTCTTTCCGTCTGGAGATATCCGTTTGCTTTTGGACTTTTTACGAAACATGGAATTTAAAACTGTTAGATTGTTCTCAAGTAAGAATTGTACCAATTTATCTCCGTTTTTGCTTCTTTTGCCACTTCCGTATTTCCCTAATATATGTTCTTCTCCAGTTAATCTAGCACTGACTTGGGCATTAAAGTCACCCACTAGTACTAAATTACTTTCTAAGTATTTTTCGGTGATTTTGCTTAATTTATCATAGAAACTATCTACATCATATATAACGGTTTTTAATGATTTTTATGTTGGAGAGTATACTTGGATGACAGTCCATTTCTTCGAATAGTTGGGTAGATTAATATGTATTACAGCTATTCTGTCTGATATCCCTTCAAATCCAATGATCTGGCTTTTATAGTTTAGCTTTACTAAAAATCCCACTCCTCGCTGTCCGGCAATTTCGCCTTTGTAATACATGATAAAGTGGATACTCTTTTCGATTCATTCCCCTAATCTTCGCATTTTGCTTATGCCCAAAATGTCCCATTTAACGTTTGTAAGAGCTAGCTCTAGCTCTTGCAAGCTTTCCGGAGTTCTCAAAGTTCGCGTGCTTAGTGTACACAGGTATAGAGTATTTCGTTTTTGTTTGATTGCGTTTGTACTGAATATGATTGACTTATTTGTTGGATGGTGGTGGTCGGTTTTCCCCATGGTGACCAGCCGGCTTGGGGAGTAAGTTAAAGAAGTATATTTTTTTGTTGTTGTTTATGTCTTTATGTTGGTTCCAGTTGAAGTTGGAGAAGGCCCTTACTTGTTTTTGGCAGCTCTGACATTGAGACAGATCTTTTTTTGGCTACGTAAGAAAGGATGCTTTGCTTTCTGGTTTGGTTACTTTCCTTGTTGAACCTTGGAATTTCTTTATGTTTTCTGGATTCTTCACGATTGTTTTTTTCTGGGACGGAGTAGTTGGCGATCCTGAAAACTCTCTCTTCCTTTTTTCATGTTTGTTGTTCTCTGGTTTTTCATATTAAGCTTGTCGTATTTTATAATCGCGATATTACCATTTTCTCTTTCTACTTGCATTTTAGGTTGTAGCTGTTTGCGTACTTCGAGAACTTCTTTGGGGAAGTCCTCTTTGACGTATACGTTTGTAGGAAGATTACGTTTGTTTCTGAGAATAAGGTGTTTCTTCCAAGTTGTTGTTATAGATTCACTGGACGGTTTTTGTCTGATTGAGCTCCGATCCTTTTGATGTAGCTTATTTTTTGATTGTTAGACAATGCGAAGACAAGGCGTTCCCGATTTCTGAATAATTTCCTTTACATATTCAACTAACTCCATTTCGGTCTTTCCCTTTTCTTCTATACCAAAGACAATCAAATTATTTAAGCGTTTTTCTTTTTCTAAGAATGAAATTTTTTGTTCCAAATTTGTGACTTTTAATTTAAGATTGTTATTCTCTTCTTTTAGCATTTTCATTCTTTCTTCTAAGGCTTCCATTTCTTCCATTTTTCGACATTTCTGTTCTTAATATTGTTGTCTGTTCATTAAATTTTTCACTTAATTTCGAAAATAAAGTTTCCATTTGTTTTACATTTGTGGTGTTGGGTTCATTTTTTTTATTGGTAGAATATTTATTGTTTTAGTGGCAACACTTTCCACAGTCATCTATAAGTGACAGAGTCGATGTCTGATATCATTGACAGTTTGATTGGTTTAGTTAGTGCTATTTTTACTTTAAATTGATGGATTCGGTTAAATTTTGAAGATAATCACTTTGTATGTTATTAATCACTCTTAGGTATGGTTGTTTCACTTTGAATTTTTGTTTAACACTGTTTTAGTTGGTTTCCTCGCACACTTTAACGTATATTATGTTTTATTTGTCACATAATGTACTAGCAATTCAAAAAAGACTGCAGAGTCACTTTTATACGGGTTTACACTTTTGCGACCGGAACCGGAACACTAAACACAATATTTTACAATTTTAGGTGGCAAAGTTGTTCGGACTGATTCCTGCCGCGTCTTTCCACCATCGTCCTACGCGACAGTTGTTTCATCCGATCACTAAGATGGTTGGCAGTCTACAATTTTGCGGTTTTCTAGGAATTTTCAAAACTGTGGAATGAACTGTCACCTTCAAGAAAAGAGCTTACTCCTTCTTCCACTTGTGACGCCCCTGGAGTTGCGGGTGGTAGTCGCTTACCATTAGGCGATATGTCTGCTCGTTTGCCCTATATTCCATAAAAAACAAGATTTTTGGAAAAAACTTACTTTTTGATACTTTCACCGAGATTCGCAAATTCGCCTATAAAGTTTTGTACAGTTTGGATCATTTCTTGAAAGCTGTTAAGTTTTTGTCTGAGTGTGAGGTTTTTTTCTTCCTGTAATAATGTTTACTTGTATTAACTCTTCAATAAGTTTTAGTTAATTTTAAAATATCAAGCTTAGAAAATACGTATCTTCAGTAAGTTATAGAGAGATCTATGAATTTTTTTGATATCTTTTATTTTCTGGCTCAAAGCCGTTTTACACATTGAATTGCAGAAAAGTGTAGGATTCGTTTAAATTAAAACATTTAAATATTTCTTAAATATATATAGTGAGGATATATTTTATTGGATCGTAACTCTTACTTTTAAATAAGAGAAAAAGATTATTACTTACTAAGTACTTTACTTTTTTACCGTGAGAGAGCCACGCTTCGACATGAATGGGCCGGCTCGACCAGAGTGAAACCACGGCCTCACAGAAAAGCGCTTGGCGCTTTGTTTGTGTTTGTTTTGCGTCTGTGTAAGTGAGGATTCCGGAGGTCCATACCCCAAACCCTCCCCGCCATCCCTCTCCATTACCATTGAGACGCCTCTCGTGTTGGTGTCTATGGGTGGTGGTAATCCTTTACCATCAAGCGGTACGTCTGCTCGTTTATCCACGATTCCATAAAAAAACTTACCTTTTTTACTACTTCCTGAACTTGTTTCTTATCCAGAAGAGCCTGTTTCCCTGTGAATTTAAAGTATTCATAATGTTACTTTTAGGTAGCAATTATTCATTTACAATTTTCAGTTTGTTATGTGCTAAAAGGTAGTAACTATCTCCAAAAAGGGCATGCATCACTATAATGACACTCAGCTATAGGAGGTTAATGATATCTGACAGCCTCTTCATTTAAATACAAACATTAGCCATAAGGATAAAATAATTGAATGCCGAAATGCTGATACGGTTCAAAGAAATACGGACGAGGCTGTCTCAGGTATACATTTTTTGTAAGGAATCACTCAATTTTATGAGATAAATGTATTACTAAACTCTTAAAAAATATCTTTAAGTTGAGCCAGAAATTATGTAATGTAATCCTGATTTTAAAGCACTTGGTAATATTACATGTTTGATACTTGTGATAAAAAAAAGGATTTCACATTTTAATTTCAGAAATTTATGCATGTTTGACACACTCATATTTTATACTATTTAGTAGTATAATCTTAAAAAAATAAATAATAGCTGTTCATTGTCTCCGTAAAACTCAGGTATGTCGAATTAGTTGAATTTGGTCTTCAAATATTCGTAGAAATTGGAGATCCGAAAACAGTGAGTCCGTAACAAGGTATTGCTTAAGTTAGCGGTCACAGCTAACTTAGGCCATAAAAAGATACTACCAAAAGAGTTAAAATGAACTATGACAATTAAAACTAATGAAGAAAATTCTTACAGTTAACAAGAAAGTATTTTGGAGGCCGGTACCAAGCGAAGGGTATCAGTAACAAAAGTGGCATCATCCAGATTTTGAAGAACCAACAAAATAGTAGCCATATTATTAGGCATACGAAGTTCAGTTTCTGTGACTCCCACTCTAGGAACGTCCTGAAAACAAAATTAAATTAATTCTGATGTAACGTACTGTAACTGTAGGCAGATAAATTTTGTGTTTGTAATTGAAAACTATATACTTAAAAACCTAATTACATTTTTATTAATGGAAGAGGTTTTACCGCTGCTAATTCGAAAACCAATTAAACATTGTCGGTGATTTATATTGTCAAAAGAATTTGTTTTACATGCATAAAGCATAACATTATTTCGTCTCAATATAATCAATATTCGAATCAACTATATATGCCGATCATTTAATTACAAGTTTACAATAAAAAAATAGTTGTATTATGTCTATATGTCTCTACTTGAATCATAAAGATACCAACTATTTCAAACATAATCGTTAATTTTCCCCAAGCTCCTTTCCGATAAATTGCATTGAGGTAAACCTAGTTAATTATAAAGACTTTTCTGGAAGCGCAATTAGCTGAAACGAGCTAATCAAATGCCTATAAAGTGGTTATTTAGTTCGAGAAGATTTCAATATCAAGTTTGAAGTTATTGCTTTATAGTTTATCGACTGAATAAATAAAAATTTGAATCGGTTTTATATTTTTGGATCTAAAATTGCCCCAAAATTAAGAGTTATAAGGCCTGCCTTTAACGTATTATTTTCAAAATTGTACTCATGAATTATTTATAGTACAATACAAACACGTATGCATGTTTTGAAGTCAGATATTGAAATAGTTAGGCAAGAAATTAATTCTCACATTCATAAATTCCTAACAACAACGTACGTCAAAATTCAAAATAATTGTCAATTTTATCACATTTTTAAATATGTTATTACTAAACAAGAATGGATTCATCAATATATTGGTTTGGTAAGTAAATATTCATGTCATTGATTAAAATTTACTACAATACATAGTTGTATAAAATTATTATATGATATTGACAGCAACAATTTTCTCATACAAGCTATTATGATTATGAGGATGAAACTTAGAAGTCACTGGCAATATTTTTAGCAAGCACAAACATAAGCAAATATTAGATTTAATTTGACTACTTAAAACTACAACCAATTTATCATTTTAAAGGTTCTTCTTTTTATTTTATTTATTACAACTTTATACACTTGTATACTATTATAAGTAATGATTCCAACCTCGTATAAACGCCTAGTTCGTTGAAATCTTAATAATTATTGTGTAAATAAATATATATTTTCACCCTATAATTTAACAATCAAGTAAATAGTTGATTCATATTAAATAATATTAATAACTTAGCGCCTTTCGCTTGTCAGCTTTCGGCGCGATTTATAAATAGTGCCTATTGTTAATGACTTCAGTACTCTTTTTTGAAAATGGTACTTCCGGCGTAATGAATCTTTAATGTTACACAATCCCGTATTATCAAATAATAATTGTAGTTTAATAATCATTAGAATAATTATGATAAATAATGTTTCATATTATCTGCTAAGTTTGGGAATTTAGAATTGAATTGGGTTATGTCGCATGTTATAAAATGCCGTCGGTTGAAGTAATGCGGAGACATTTATATTCTGACCATTCTACTTGATGAGCATTGGAGAATAATAAAAGTTTGTGCTAATATAACGTGTTGCTTTGCCGCCATCTTGCCTAACCACGTTACAGTACATCGGCGGACTAATGCCCAGGGCATTCTCTACCGGCTTTTTAGTTCATTTTGTTTTTGACGTGGACTTTAATCTAAGTTTTTGTAGATCATCGTTTATTTTATACTTATTTTTACAGGATGTGTTGTCATCGGATCTTGATACTCGTGCAAATTGATCGGGTCTTGGTATTTGTGAAAACAAAGACGAATGATTTTGTTACGTGAATTGATACAGCTTAAGTCAAATGTAGAGTGTAAAGGAACCTTGATGTTGCTTTCTACAAGTCTACAATACTTACTTCATAACTTTTAATGCATTTAAGAACCAATTCAGGACAATTTTAGCTCGGGCTAAGTTTCTCGCAAATATGTGCCTGTCCAATTTGTCTTTTGTCGCCATGAGTTTAACATCCCGTAGGTTTATTACTCGGATAGCAGCGCTAACCTATAAATAGACAAGAGAAAAGGTTAAAAACTATAACCCGACGTATCGTAAGTTATTGATACCTCATTCATAATTGGTTCAATAGTTTAAGTGCGCCGGGCGTGGAGTAAAGCTAGTCTAAAAAAGTAGCCTAAGTTACTCCTTATATCATCAGCTATCTGTCAGTGAAAGTCCCGTCAATTACAGACAAAAACTTATATAAATACATATACTACTTTTCTTTTGTAAACATATACATATAATACATAGAAAACATCCAAACTCCGAAACAAATATTTGTAGATCATAGAACCACTCGATGCGACACGGGAGACGAACCCGACCTCAAGCCAGCAGCATAAAGTATACGCTACCTGCGTCATCGAGGCAGTGATATTCGAGGTCTTTACGTGTTTATCGACTAATTAAGTTTTAATAAAAACACTTTCTTATTAGCTTAATACCTTGTCGACAAGGAACTTTGAAAGTACTAGAGTTTGCTGGTGTCTTTAAACATAAAATATATTTTTTTATGTTTAATTCATACATCAATATAAATAAATAAAATTTAAATGTCCTTTATAATGTTAAGTTAAAGATATTCACTAAATGTTTCTGCAGAAATAGCCCGCGGTTTTGCTCGCGTGGAAGTTCATTATATGTATTTAATTAAAAACTATGTTTAAATAATTTACTCATGTTTTAAGCGTATTTATTTATTTTTACTCAATAGCCCATTAAAAAGGGCTTTAATACAAACTTTTGACCCTTATTTTAACCCCTGTAGGAGTAGAATTCCCATATATACTTAAAGTTACATAACTGGATGGCAGGTTTACTGTACAGACTGTTTCTACAAGGCTGTATTTTGTATTTTTCAAAATATAATAAATTAATATAAAAAAAATAATAAAATGCTAATTAAAGTATTCAATTAGTTGTAATCAAAAGTCTGAAGACAAAATATCGGGCTATAATTTAAAAAATTACGGACTTTAAGATTAATCTTAATTCGATCTTTCAACCCCTATTTCACCCCATTAGGGGTGAAAAATCCAAAAACGCTTACATACGTAGTCCACAGCTGGACATAGGCCTCTACTATTACGCACCACTTAGTTCGATCTTCGGCTTTGCGCATCCATCTCCTGCTAGCGGTCATGATTAGATCATTATTCTACTTGGCCTGTGGAGACAACGCAAGAACCTGTTTACCCCAACGGTTATCAGTTCTGCGGCTTACATGGCCAGCCGACTGCCACTGCAGTTTGCTTATCCTGTAGAATAGATCGATGACCCTGGTTCTCTAAAGGATTTCCTCAGCCATGATGCGATCCTTTAAAGAAACGCCAAGCCTCATACATATAGCCCTCTCCATAGCATGCTGTGCGGCTTTGAACTTGTGGGCCAGCCGTGACGTAAGTGTCTACATTTCGGCACCGTATGCCATGACGAGTTGGACGCACTGATTGAAGACTATCGTCTTTAGGCACTGTGGGATTGAGAATGAAAAGCCCCGACAAGGTTTCCCACACGCTGCCAACCCACCTGAATTCTCCTATTCACAAATTCCTATTCACCTCTTCCTCGAAGTTGTTTCTACCTAACTGCAAAGCCTGGCCGAGGTACACATATTTTTGAATAACCTTCAGAACGTCGCCGTGTACCGCAACCGGTACCGATATTCATTAAAGATACGTATCTATCATATTCAGTCAGTAGCCCACAATAAAGTCTCATTTTTATGACGGACTTAGGTACAAACTTTCAACCCCTATTTCACTCTCTTAGGGGTAGAATATCCAGAAAAGCTTAAATACGTATCTAATCACTTTTAATCAGTAGCCCAAAAATAAAGTTTCATTACTCTAACTGAAAAAATAACGGATTTCCATACAAACTTTCAACCCCTATTTCATTCCCCTTAGAGGTGGAAATTCCAAAATCGTTTCCTTAGTGGGTGTCTACTCAGTAAAACTATCCTACTCACCAAATTTCATAGCCCTAACTTTAATAGTTTACGCTCGGCGATGATGAATCAGACAGTCAGGACATGTTATTTTATAAGAATAGATTGTACAAAAAAAAAATGGAAAATAAAATTTTAAACATGCGTATTTTAAAAAATGTCATTTTGTAAATATACACAATCAAATTTTGGCTATATTAGATTAACCAAAGGTCGTAAGTTCGACGACCACGACAAATCTTTGCGTGGTGAACACAACCGTTTATTTAGGTGTAATTTATCTTTAATATGTATGTATTTAGAAATATTACCACCATTGTAAGCTTTGTCTAGTTTGGGATCAGACGGCCGTGTTTGAGACGTGTGGGGATATTATTATTATTACCTAGCATTATCATAGATTCATAACTTTGTGTGTGTATTATATAGATAGATGCATGTAATTAAATATTCAATGCTCGTTAGGAACAAAGGTCTTTTGTATCTATGTAAAGATGATAATACCTTCATTCATCAAGTTATATCTGATGGTTTTTAATTGCTACAAATATTACAAATTAAAAACACAAAAATGCATTCATTATATGATTAAAATCACTTTAAAAATAATGTTTCTATGAGGAAATATTTAGGACGCGTTTTCCGTTTTACAATATAATAAAGTGAATATTTAAAAAAAAAACTGTTAAAGTTATTACGAACAATTTCAAAATTACATTTCCTTATTGCAAGTAAACGTTGTGTTACCATTCAAAAATATTATAGAATCAATTTATTTTTCGTGCGGAAATCCCCTTGGATCCCACCGATTCGGATTCAAATCGACTAAATCTGCATGCCGCCTCGGCTACCAGGAGCCGGGGAACCAGATGCACCCTCGAAAGGAAATCGCTGGAACCCCAACTTACCACGGGCCATCTACGGTTCGTAGATGGACGGCCTGTTTCTGCTAGGGTGACGGATGGCTTCACCTGCTACCCCCAGGCTTGCGCTTATGGAGGACAGAGATCGTTCAGCAACCTCCGGCGCCTAAGTCTTTTCCGGTACCGAGTCCGTTCCCGGGCCTGGCGAACCGGGAGAGGATTTGGACTCTCCCAATCCGCCAGGTCCGAGCTACCGCTCCGTCGTCTCTTTCATAAGCGTAACTTGCTCGCAAAAAGAGACGGCGGAGATCCACGCGTTTTGCTGGCATGCCTAAGATAGGATAGTTAACATCACGCTTAGAATAATAGTAAAATGTTTGCTCTTACTTCGTGTCGAATTGTCACATTTAATAATAATATAATATAAGATTTATTTCTGAAAAGTAGCTTACAAGTATAGAACAATCAACAAATCAAGAAACTCAAATACTGCAGCCGTACCGAAATACATATAAATCTATACTAATTTGTAAATATAATTTCCTAAATTTCTAAGTATGGCATACTTACACGTATACAAGGTTAAAACTAAAAACCAAGAAGAAGAAAACTGAAGAATTAGTAGTTGAATTGAACTTCAGCAGGGTCTATAGACATCCAGGTTTCTAGTTTAATAATTATAAGAAATCTTTATGATTATAACATTACCCAACACATTGCTGAGAAGTTGGCCAAAATGCAGTAAACTGGTATTCTTTATAGGTTACGCTCATAAGAAATACGCAGAATACTCAGCATTAAAAATATGTTTCCAATTTAAAACATACCAAGTACTTGATATTTTAAGCTGACAAGGTTAAACAAACAAAAAAATTTAAACATTAATAGATTACGTATAAAATCAATTATATGATTGAGTAAAAATTTATGATGTGAGGGTAGATGGATACGCAACTAACCAAACAGTCTGGCGTAATATCGAAACTTACCTGTGAGCGATGACGACAAAACCACCAAGATTGTACTATATATACAATTATACAACTCAATGAGCTATATTTTGAGTTCCGGCTCAATATAAATTCTTAAATAAGACTAAGTGTCAATTGACGGTATCTATACAAAGAAAAAAGTTTCATTACCTTCCGCGCTAGTCGAGACTGTGTTACGGCATTAGTGACATCATGTCAGAAAAGTTTTGAACTAAAGATTGATTACAGGAAAAATACATATAGTCATCTTGTTGAATATATTTCTACCAAATTGTCAATTTTATAAAAAAAATTGGCAGTCATAAGGTCTGCCGATAGAAGTCAAAACTTATAGCTTAGATTTTTATTTGTAAAATAAATGTGTACAACAGAACTTTTTTGGAAAATACAGTAATACCATAGGTTTAATCATCATAAGCGCAATATCAACGATTCCTTAGAGGAAAGTTCGTGACCACGAAATACTTACAAGGTTCCAAGTGAGTATCATTTCAACTAATATCCTCGGATTATGCCCGCGAGCTCTGTCCCTTAAATTTGCATCTTTAAGCGCGTACCATTTTTTTTCTCCACTGTTAATTCTAGTTAAAGGTATTGAGATCTTCCCAATGTCTTCGCATTTCTTCTCGTCGAACACTGTGATGTCTAATATAGATGTAACATCGGTTACGTCACTGGAACATTTGAAAAAAATAAATAGCTGAAATTTCTTAGGATGAAATTGTGTTAATGTTTCAGTGTGCGTTGAATACTAATTAGCAAACATTAGGTACATTCGAAAAAAAATTAACTTTAAATTGAAAAATAAAAAAACATGAGGACGTGACATGAGGACAATAACATTTAATTTTCGGAAAACAGCTATAATACCCTACTTGTTAATAAAAACAAAATACTTAGATAATATTAGCGTCAAAAGATTCTATTATCCTGGTCAGTTTATTCAGTGTTTTGATAGATCTATAGGAGTACTGTAATAAACTAACTTTTATACTTTCGCGTTTCATGATATAATAATTATTTTCACGGGAATTAACGCTGATTAAAGCTGACTCTGCCAGTGTAGCCTGGTCGAAACAACAGAACAATCAGAGTTATGTAGTACCTTTAAATAAATGATCGCGTTATTTCTCGTGAAAATGATTATTATAATGTAATGAATATTTAAAGTGTAACGTGTAAGTGTAACGACTATAATAATTCTTTTTATTAAAATTCATTGAAACAATTTACATAAACACTAAATATTTGTTTATACATCCTGTTCTTAGCTCAGATCAAAGATAATCTTTTACATTTTAATGTGTTGCGCCTCAAGGCTAGCTAGCGGAACAAAGTTCTTAGTAGCAAGGTTTTAAACAGTTAGCCGATCGTAAATGCAATAAAAAATACGCTAGCAAAACTATAACGCAACTACCGCTAAACAGCCAATTTGCTAATATTGAGATCCATGAGAATTATACTTTGGGGTAAATAGTTCCTAAAGAAGTAACTGGATGAGTTGAAAGGCATACGTAAGAAAGATGATTTTATTATAGAACTAGTGCAAATTCTTACTTTGACTATTCCTGTAATTAACCTGCCTTTGCCTTTACAAACATAGTATCAGGCCATTCAAAATATTGAGAAAAAAAAGTTCTTTTTTGTCTAAGAGACTGGCCAGTTATAAAAATAATGATTATTTATAAGTAAAAACAAGGTACGATCCAATTTCAAAATTTTCCTCCACTTTTTTTGCGAACTAATTAAATTATCGTGTCTCATTGAAAAATAGATTTGCGCCGGGAATATTTTCACACTATGATTTTTTACGATTTCAAGAGTCGCCTGAAACCGGACGAATTATAACATAGACTTCGAATTACATTAATGGATGAAGGCCCTTCCAAGGCAACTGGGTATTGTTGGTATAAGGAATTCAAACCTAGTCCACTAACTTTGGGGGATGAAGAAAGAAGTAGTCGCCCTTTGACGGCTGTTACGGAGCAAAACGTGCTAGCAGCGTAAAATTTAATCCAAGGCAATAGGCGAATTACGCATCAGGAGATTCAACACATATTCCAGATTGGGTCGGGAAGCCTTCACGATGGGTGTCGTACCACCTCACCAATGCTCAGGAGCAGGCCCAGGTGGAATAGATCCGTGATATGATAAACATATTTGAAGCAGGCTCGTCTGGGCATGTTAACGATATTATTACAGGTGATGAGTCCTAGATTTATCAATACGATTCATAAATGAAGCCCAGTCGACGGTTTGGGTGTTTCAAAACGAATCAACGCCTACCAAAGTGAAGCGATCTAGAAGCGGGGGGAAGATGTTAATCGCGAGCTTTTTCAATTTGACTGGCTACTTGGTTTCAATCCCTTTACGGAACTAAAGAATCATCAACGCCGAATAGTATACTACCAAATCATTGGCAGAAGTTTTCTCTGCTGTGAGCAACAAGCGACCAAACACAGGGCTCTGCGGGCTACTGCTCCACCACGACAACGGGCCTGCTATACGCGCTCAAAATGAGGGAGTTCTTGGATAGCACGCCGGTCAAAATTCTAGGTCAACCTCCTTACAGCCTTGACCTAGCACCGTGTGACTTCTTTTTGCTCTCGAAAATTAAAAACCAGCTCAAAGGGATACAAATTTCATCCCCAGAAGATGCGCTGTCAGCATTCGAGCAGGCTGTAAACGAGGTATATGCGGTGGACTTGTAAACGTGTTTTCAAAACTGGTAAGCGCATGAAACTTTGTATATCGCTTGTAAACGTGTTTTCAAAACTGGTAAGCGCATGAAACTTTGTATAGAGGCTAGTCGAGAATATTTAGAAAAGATTTAATGAAAAAATATTTACCAGTGGAACACTTTTTTATTTTCGGAAAACTTTTTCAGTGTCCCACGTATAAACAAACACAGAAAACCTTAGTAAAGCAACTTAAACCGTTCAGTATCCAATATTTTTTTTACAAAACTTACAATGTAAATATTTTCATCCAGTTTGGTGCATTTGTTTTGAACTCCGTGTGCGTTTGAAGTCGTACATTATTTAATTCCAGTACACAGCAACAGTCATGGCTCGCTATTCCTTTAGCTCCATAAACAATCACCATAAGACTTCCAACATTGTTCAATTTGTTTTTGACACTATACCATGCCTGTAAACAAATAATCTTATTTATAGGTGGTAATTAAACGACTTATTCATTTTTTCTTTTTATTTATATGAGTATGCCTAATTTACTCTAATCTGCCTGCTTAAAGCAAGAGCAGAATAATAAATAATAAATATTTCGGACATCTAATACACAACGCCATCTAGTCCCAAACTAAGCAGAGCTTGTATTACGGGTACCAGACACCTGATATGAATACATAAAAACTTTTTTTTTGTAAATACATACATATTATATATAGAAAACATCCAAACTCCGAAACAAATATTTGTATCTCATACAAACATTTGGTCCGACCCAGGATTTGAACCTGAGACCTCATGGACAGCAGTCGCGTACGCTACCACTGCGCCACCGAGGCAGTTTCACAGTTGTGGTCACCATACTCCTTGCGAATGACAATGCAGCAATGCAGCATAGTGACACGCACCATGTCGGCCTACTGGGATGCTTCATCATTGGGCCTCCGGTTTCACTCTCACCGACTAAACACGACAACACGAATGATGTCATTTATGTTGTTCTTCTGTGAGGGGTAATACCAACTACTGAAAACAGCATGGCTCTACTACCTTGAAAACACTTCAACCTTGATAGTAACATGTACATTCAGCAGTATTTTCTTAATTGTATAACTGTTATACGCATAGAATATATTTTACGGACATTTGAATTATCCGTATATTAACCTTATTCAATAACATCATATCCTGTCTAATATTACTACTCTATATTTGGACCATTATGATATGATGTATAACATAGATAAACACTGTTTAATTTTTAACTAAACTTTAAACTGTGACATTCCTATCATTTTACACCCTACTTATATGAAATAGACTAATAAAATTCATTAAATATTTACGTAATTCGTTCTGTGACTAAAACCATTACATAAATTAGTATTTTAAGTGTTGAGATGTATTAATTCTTTCTAATTCCTGCTGTTGTCAATACCAATTAGATTGCCTCAGTGTCAAAGTGGTAACGTATGTACTGCCCGAGGTACTGCTGCTGATTCCAAGATTGGATCAAAAGATTGCAATATTAAAAAATATTTATTTCGGAGTTTGGGTGTATATATGTGTAATATGTATACATATATAAAAAAAAGTATATATATATATATATATATATATATATATATATATAT
>PKRV01000226.1:1878038-1891540 GCA_003709505.1 Hyphantria cunea
ATATATATATATATATATATGCGTCTATCACTTGATCACTACCCATAGTACAAACTCTGTTTAGTTAGGGAGTAGATGGTGTTGTGCCTTTTAGAATTATACCGGCCAACTTCGTTATTAGATGTTAGAATTCGGGTTTGATAAGACAACTATAAATATACTAAAAGAAACCTGAAGATATAATATACTGATAAAGAAAATAGAAGAGTTATATGCCTATCAGTTAGTACTACAATCTTATATTTAAACTGCGAAACGTAAAAAAAAGAATGATTGATATCTCATTGATGACAATGATTAATAATGAAAACTTGAAGTTACACAAAACAGTAAATACTTGAGACCGAATGCTATGTATGTGGGTAGAATAGAAATAAGATGCCACATAGGAACAAACATACATACATACATAGACTGACAAACACATAACCCTTCTTTGCTTTGCGCAGTCGGGTAAAAAATATAAAATACATTACATTCTAGGATTAAACTCACTTGTACTTATTCCACTACTTACAATAAAATAGTGGAAACAATATAAATAGTGTAATAAGTACAAGTGAGTTTAAATTTAGAATGTATTTTAGTAACAATATTGCCAATTTAGTTTGTTACACAAATAAACGTTGTCAATGTGAGGTATAAGGTTAACTTATTTTACTGTGATATATTGTTCGAAGTTTTTAAAATAGCCGAATTGTCAATTAGTCGGATAATTGCACACGTTACTTGCACTTTAGACCGTTTAATTTTTTTTATCCAAGTCAATTTGTATTCAGACACATTCCTAAGGTTGAATTTGATCAAGTCTCACACTGTCTAAAATTAATACCCACATGAATGAACTGAAACATTACATATTAACGGTATTTCTATTTGAAGTAAAGTTGTTATATCTTAAAATGTTTTGATAGATGGATGGATAGTTTGGATGGAAATTTTATTCAAAATTTTGAACTTTTGTTAGGTAACTAAGATTGATTTCAACTTTTGAGAGCCTTGTGGGAGGCCTGCATCCAGCAGTGAACGTCTTTCGCCTGAGATCATGGTGATGACTAATGTCTACTATCTATTAATAGTCACCTCAATATTTCTATTAAAAAGTAAGTACACTCCCTTTCCAATAGTCCTAACTAGTTTTTTTAATGCAATAATTTTACGAAAACTACCATAAAGAAAAAGTATATTAAAATAAAATCATAACAAAAATAAGATCGAGTAAAAACTTAACGCTAATAACACAGATTCATCTTAATGCAAATATTAAACCGAGGGCTGACAAAGAGAGCACTTACAAATTTCTTCTTAGCCCTGGCGAGTTGCTTTTGAGTTTCTTGATAATCATCGACATCTTTAAGTGTGTTCGCTAGGGAGATCCCACTTATTGTGAGCAAAATAAATATTTGTACCGCCGAGTTTCCCACTTCACTTGCCAAGTTGATTCGCATTTTGTGTGTCCTTTCTTTTTCCATTTCTGATAAATCAATATGCGTTCTGTAATAAAACGGTTTTGTAAAAAAATATTTTAATAAAAGATGATTTCACTCTTTGATAGATATTCAAAATCTGTATGTTTAAGATTTTAAAATACATTTATTTATTAAAATTGTATCTACTTTGAAAGTATGATTCTTTGGATGGAGTGCTGTGGATAAAATAGTATTTTTGAGCTTTAATTATGACGGAGACGTTTCACAAATATTTCATGTCATTTCTATAATAAACCTGGATATGCTTGTCATTATTAACTTTAGTTAAAGCCTATACCCGCTGAACATTACTACCTTTCTATTCTTTTTATTAAAAAAATAGTCCTTTTAATTTCATTCGAAATTACCTGTACATTGACTGTATAAGAACAGTATAATATATACAATAATTAGCTGACTACTACGTCTGTGTCTGTTGTCAATCATACTAGGCTTCTATTGGACTATGTCTGCCTCGGTGGCGCAGCGGTAGCGTATGCGAATGCTGTTCTTGAGGTCTTGGGTTCGATTCCTGGGTCGGGTCAAATGTTTGTATGATCTACAAATGTTTGTTTCGGAGTCTGGGTGTTTTCTATGAATGATATGTATGCGTTTACAAATAAAAGTATATAAGTACTTATATCAGTTGTTTAGTATCCATAATACAAGCTCTGCTTAGTTTGGGACTAGACGGCGTTGTGTGTTAGATGTCTGAAATATTTAATTTATTATTATTGGTCTAAGCGTGAAATTAACTGTCCTATCTTAGGCGCATCAGTAAAACAAATATTTGAAGAAGACAAGAAAATCGGTTAGTTAATTTCGGAGTTCATCGGGAGCAATAACGTGATAGGGTAATTGTATTAAAATAATGTTTATTTTTAATAAATTATTAAATAATACCTTTGGGGGAGGCCTGTGTCCAGCAATGGACGTCATTTGGCTAAAATGATAATAATGATGATAAAAACTGAATTCTGTTTGATGATTTTAGTTAGCGCTACTTACCTACCTAAGCAGGTGTCTTTATCCCAAACTGATAACTCCAGAATATTATCTTCAAACAAACTCAAACAAAATAATTCCTGCCATTTTACTTGCGATTCATTGTTTTTCACTGTTTTTGTTTTGCTTTTTTCTCCACCCAATCTGGTAACGACAAATTGTTAATTGGATTTGTTAGACAGGTACCTACAGTTGGAATCAAAAATCTATTCACTATAAATTCTGAAAATAGTTTTGATACAATATAATCAATAACAAACATTAATTAATATTGATTCATAGTTCAAACTAATCAATTTACTCTTCTTGTACTTACTTTGTAAAAAGTAGAGTGTTTCGTACAAGACAAGTTATATATTTGTTGGGAAATGACTTGAAAATTGAGACATATTTTTGGACTTTTGCGAACATATTTATTTCATTGACTTTATAACTGTACTAGGATAATTATAATTTGATATTTTCGATCTTTGTACAGTATGATTATCAAGGTGTGGGTGAATGCATTCATGTATAAAGATGTTTTATTTATTAATTTCCAAAAACAGTTGAAAGTTTTCGATGTGTTTACCTTAATCGACAATACAATGAATGAGCTGGTTTATCTTCTAATACATCAGTTTCGAATCCTGTAGCTTCTATAATAGCGACGCTAACAGTTGCATTTTTCTCCTTTTTAAATGGTTTCGGAAGTTCCTCTTTCCTGTTACTAAAAATAAACTACAAAACAACATATGTATGTTAATTGAGTTCATTCTAGTTTTTTAATAACACTACACGACATATATGAACAAAATCTAATAGATATCGTAACTTGTAATATTCGACAATATTATAAACATTAAATCAGCTTTAATACTGTAATTCGTTAAAATCAATAAAATAAACCTTTTCGACTTTTTCCCTGTCTTTTTTCTTCTCTTTTTCTCGACGTCTGACCTTGACAGCTGTAATTCGCGATTCGATTCTATTACGTATTGAATTCGTTGGGGTGGAAGGAGTAGAAGTGGGAATGGAAGTTGGAGAGGTTTGGTATTCATCGCTTTCTCTGGCCACTTCATTGAGTCTGCAAATATTTAGAGAATGCCTCATTACATTGAATTGCCTTTATTAGACAATAAAACCAGAACAAACTTACGATTCAAGGCTCATTGTGCTAAAATTGTCGCCAAAAAACTTGTTTGTAATAGAATCATTTTCGTTTTCATTGCTTTCATATGCCACTGCTTCAGACTCCGTCAAATTCACTTGCATTGTGTCCACAAATTGTAAATTCGCTTCATTTATTTTAACTTCTTCCAAAATTACATTATGTTTCACACTTTTCTGATCAAAATTGCGACTTATTATTTCATCTAACTCGCTTAGGTCGGTATTACTTGCATATCTATTATCCGCAAAAACGTAATCATCATTAATCGTAGACAACGAGTCGACCGATTTGGATTTTTCAAGTTTTCGTTGCATTTCCATATATTTGTTTTGTATTCTTTCATGTAGTTTGGAAAAATGTCGTTTCTTAAGAGGTTCAACGTTATTTTTACCACTATCTTCCATTGTTCACTCGACTACACAATAAACCACGTAATAAACGTATCGATTTGCGCGACTGACAAGCTAACATTGAAAAATCATTTTAGCTTATGTCTTTCACAGATAACGTTATCAAGCGAGATATTGATTATTTTAACTAATCTACTGTTATCTTTTGTGTACATTCAGACTTGCGGGGATTTTAAGGTTCCGTTTACCTGCTGATAGAGGTTGCAAATACTGCTATTGAAAGTATGAGTGGTTATTTATTAAGTACTCGTAATAAAGCACAATTTATGAATAGTCTCCTCTTTTATAGAACTACTTCTGAAGCGAACTCTAAAAAATATTTTCTTATATATTTTATATATTAATCAAAAAGTACTTAGTATGGCTATTCTTAAAAATCCCTTAATATAATACTTTAGTTTGTTTAGATATCTGTATCATAAAAGGTAAGTAAGTACCAGTAAAGGTAACGAACTCTATGGAGTCGTTACCTCGCCTAGATGGCCAAAGTACTGCAATATACTGTACTGTGGTTGACAGACGCTGTATAGTGCCGTGTTCCTCGGAACGGAGATCCGTCCACGATATCCCGAGCATTTTTCTCCAGCGCAACATTTCCAGAGTACCTATCTTCCTTCTTTCCAACTCGCGTACTGTCCACGTCTCCGCGGCGTATAGGAAAATGGGAAATATAAGTGATTGTTGACAAGCCCGTTCTTGGTGGTTTTGATAAGGTTCTGATTTCCCCATATTTTTTTAATTTCTCCTTTCCAGCTTTGGTTATGGCTATACTTTGTTTCACTTCATCTACGTGGCCAGCGTGGTGTAGTAGGCCAACACGTCCTTTATAAGGAGAGTGGACTGTAGAAACTGTTGCTGATGATAACGATGCCATAAAAGATGATATTCGGTTATGTCTAGCAATTTGTCTTTAATATAGATTTTTATCAAATTCGATTAAAGCTAAAATGATTGTTCGTACAGATAACGTAAATCAATCATTTCATTTCAGACGTTTTGATTGCAACCTTTGCAACCCTTCTATTGCGTACTGCAAAAGGTCTGTTTTTTGTTGTATCTACTGTATATTTTTTGCCTTGGATTTTGTTCATTATATTTTGCCATGATAAAGGGAAAAACCGTGTAGGCAGGTACCGAATGGGTAAGTACCGTCGCCCACGATACAACTCAGATGTCATGTGGGCGATAATCGGCTTTTGCTTAAAGCCTATAGTTTTCGTAACTAATTTTAAATATTTCGAGGAAGTGATAAATTTTAACAAACATTTGTCTTTAAAAATACAAGGCCGTTTTAAACAATGAAATCGAAGTTAGTTACAAATTAGCAAATTAATTATCAACACATTTATCGGTATAACATTAAATATATAATGAATAATGTGTATGTAATCAGACATTTATCTGATTCACTTAGATATAAAAACTCAGATAAACAATATGTTTTGCGATTAAAAACTGATTTTTAAAAATTTTCTGCCGAGTTTTAACCTCGACTTGTTTTAACTTCGAGTTTGGCGTTGCGATTTTTGATAAATATCACTGGTGTTAATCTTTTCTTCTCGCAGGATTTGTACATTTTTTCAGGGGAAAAGTAGTTATCCTTGATTTCCTTTTAACTTTTATGTGAAATTTAACGATTTATAAACGTGTAAACGGTACATTATATAATGAACAAACAAACAATGACTAATATCTGTGGAATACTGATTATAAGCTTTACAAAGCGATATCCATGACTCTGAGTCACTTATTAAGTAATAATTAATATAGTATATTTACATATACTTAGTCTGGCCATAAATACTGTTACAATAAAAAATAAATAAAATATCATTTTTGGAACCTGTAATTTTTATACGAATGTTCATTGTTTTTTCTTATTTTCGCGCCAATATATCGTAAAATATTTCGTGATATTAAAATAGAGTAGGGTGATAAAGAGAACCGAATCACTGTGATTGAATTACATAAAGTAGATATGAAGCCAAATACAATTTTTAAATCGACCATACGCTTGGTATTAGTCAAATGTTTGTGTACCAGGCTATTGATAGACAATGAAACCTCCTCTGTTAGTGTCAGAAAAAGATCTGGCCGTCCACGTAGTGTTCGTACGAAAACGGCGATCCAAGCAGTTTGATAACGGGCGTCAATGGTGTATAATCAATGACTGCCATTAATGCTCTGTGTGCCGTCGGTGATGTATGTAAGCTTCTCTATCAAGAAATAAGTGCTTACATTTCGAGATAACACTCAAATTTAACGGTGTATAGATAAATTTATAATCACCCATGGAGAAATTAGTTGGCCTTCAATTTCGAAAAGCACGTTTTGTTATTTTATACCTAGTGTCCTTGCTGAAGATATCATTATAACAATTTTTCTTTTTTACGAATGTCTTATACAAACACGATAATGAATATTTCTATGTATAAATCAAATCAACAACCCATAATGTCCAACTGCTGGGCTAAGGTCTCCTCTCAGGAAAGGGTTAAGGCCATACGACCCCACGCTGGCCAAGTGCGGGTTGGGGGTTTCTATGTATAGTTTTGGTTCAATTTTGCTTAGTTCTTGGATAACTAGGAATAATTTAGTAGAAAGTGTACCTAATATGATACTTACAGTATAGCTTCACTATTTATTTCTTCTTTCTTTCTAGATATCTCTTTTGAAGTAAACAAAATTTCCATGCATTAACTCAATTAAAGCTTTCCAACTTTATCGTTTGGAAAAGCCTTATTGGTAATTCTTTCTAAGAAAAAGGAATACTTCAACTGCGTAATACGTAGATGTATAAAGATCAAATAAATTATATGGCTCAAGAAGGAACTGACAATTGGAAGGTTTATGACTTGCGAACTGTCAAACGTACCAAGGAAAACTTTAAGGGCCTTGGTTAGTTATCTTTGCACAATTGCTGAACACTTGACACTATAGTTTCTTTGAGTTTTGAATTAAATATTTTGATTTAATAACTGTTATTAGTAAATTAAACTTGCTAAAAACTTTACTTTTATTTGTGTATTATTTATTTTTATATTTTGACAGTGATTTCTCAGTTATAAAATGTAGTATTAACACATTATACCATTCTTATCGTAATTGTTTCTTTTATCATACAAGTCAGAATCTTAATCTCTTTTTCATGTATTTGAAGTGTTGTCGGTTCAAATCCCACTTTATGTCATTCACAAACTGTTGTTCTGAGTCCGGGTGTTCTTTGTGTTCGTTTCATGTATATGTAAATTGATAAGGCGGAAGTTGTCTTTAAAAAAAATTAGAAAATTAATCTTAGCACATATTAAATATTTAATTTTCATTGAGAGCCCTTAACAGTGTATTTATTAATGCGAAACACAGTTCAAAGTAATTAATTTCTTATAGTTCAAGCAATATGTTTCTCAGTTATTTTATTGGAGCCATTTCCTAGGACAAAGGCAGAGTATTTTTTTGCCGGAAACACATCCGCGATAAAAGGCAATTGAAAATACGTCATGTGGTATCTAATTAGTTTTCTACTTAATGGTTTTATATTAAGTGGTCGATGGCGACAATTCTTTCTCTGCTTTTTGAAAGAAACTAGGCAGATGATCGCTTATCTTCACCCTGCTGCTGACCAATCTGATTGTCTTGTCATGTGACATTTGTATATGATCTTTACCATTCTCGAAATTCTATCGTACTTAACATCCTGGGCATTCACTACCGGCTAACCTTTCGGAGGTGTAGAAATCTGATAAGGTAGGTGCATCGATATTTTTTATCTAGAAATATACACAACTGACATGAGCTAACATATATAATTACACACATAAATACATATAATTTATATACATTCTGCTTCTTCAAGTACCATCTCCACCACCGAGGTCGGCGACCACATGTCAGTATGTCTCTCTATCTTCAGTGCGAATTAGTGAATCTGTGCTTTCCACATCCAACCAGCCCTGATATTTTTAATCTATGATTCTTCTAACCTTATCGCGCTTCCGTTCAATTTTCCCTCCAATTATTACTCTTATGAAGTCGTATTTATTATTTCTGTATATATGCCCTAAATATGGCGCTTTGATTTTTTTAGTTATAACTACCACCTCGAAATCTTAATTCATAATTTCTAGCACTCTTTCGTTTGATACTTTGTCAGTCCACTTGTATAGCATTCTGCGGTATATCCACATTTCAAAGGCCCAGAGTTTCTCAAGTAATGTTTGTTTTAGAGTCCAGCTGATACTGATTCATACAGTAAGATTGGAAGAATATAACATTTCACCAACCTCAGCAGTTAGTTAGTTTCAAGTTGAGCTTTCTTTTTTTTAGATTATTATTATATTAGTCGGTTATTTTTCATTTTCTGAAAGATATTTCTAGCTATTTCAATTCTTGTCCGGACCTCTTTTTCTGATTCCCAATCTACATTTAGCCAAGAACCCAGGTATTTATTATTAACTCTTTCAATTGTAATTTTTTCTATGAATTCAAAATTTATTATAGTTCTAAATTTGGTGTTTTACTAACAATTACATTATATACATACACTGTAAATAATAGTGATTCGATTTTATAGACACATTTTTTACCTTTCGTTTATTTGGACATATGGGGTCTATTACAGTATATTACCTGTTTAAGCTGCCTGCTGAAAGCTATGGCTATTATTGTTTTTTATGGTTGCCAATTACAAATTTGTAATAGTTAATCTTTAACAATGACACACGCTTCAAAAAAGTTAACAATTAGCTTCAATTAGATAAAAATAATAATTTATTAACGATTACAAAATTTTTGATTTACAATTGTAGCTTATATTACAATCGCACCCTGTGTAATGGTATTTTAAATCTCACTCTTGATGGCTCCTCTGGAACTCGAGGTAAGATTTAACATGTGTTATGAGTGCCAGGGTTCTTTCTTAACATTGTGCAGAAATATTTGTGATTACATATGGAGTTAAGATAAGATTAAAGTATGATTAAGTCAAGGTAGCTTAATTATACTTAATTTTATCGTAATACTTTCAATAATTCCGTACGTTACACAACATCATATATGCGTTAAGAAGTATATTTACCTACTTTAATGACTTATGTCCAAATTATAAAATATGCAAATAAATAAAATTGAAGTGTCCGTTTTTAATTTCACATTAACAGCTTTCAAGTAATGCCTATGAGAGTATCTACGGTACTCATATCAGAATTTTTTTTTTTAAGTTTGTACCTGTCTTTCTGTTCGCCGGCCAATCTCTGGAACGGCTAAACCAATTTCAACGGGCTTTCACTGGCAGGTAGTAAGTAAGGAATAACTGATGTTACTTAGTTTTGACCAGTTTCGCCCCTATGCGTTACCCGCGTTAGTTGTTGTACCTAGGCAGGGCACGATCGAAGCTGTTATTATATGTATTGTTTACCAGTATGTTGGTATTATGCCTACTGAATTTTATCGATTTAAATTGACGCTATTATAACAAAACACCAATAAACTGATTAATTTTAAGTTATTCTCATTCTTAGAGTCTTAATAATATGTATGTACAAACAAAATAAAAATTAAGAAATATTTTAATACAAAAATATAAACTAATAAAAATCTAGATATTTTTTGTTGATTACAAAGTTAATTAAAATAAAACGGTGGTTGTTGATTATGTAAATTTAATTAAATTTTTATGTTACCACTCAAAACAAATATTGCTTGTTACTATTAGGTACTTATTAAAATATAAATGTTACAGTTCCGAAACATTAATATTTAGTTTTTTTAATTGAATGAGCAGACTTATCGCCTTACAAGTTAATATCTTTGTGAACGTTTGCTTTCTATTACCGTTGATTTTTTTCACCCGACTACGAAGAAGCCAAAAGAAAGGATAATAGTTTTGGTAGACTATGCATGTTTGTATGTTCCGTCGCAACGCTTTTTTTATGATATAGGTGGCAAACGAGCAGAGGTATCGCCTGATGGTAATCGATTACAGCCGCCCATGGACACCTGCAACACCAGAGGCGTCAAAAGTGCGTTGTTAGCCTTTGGAGGATGAGGAGGGGATGGGGGGAGGTGTTGGGGTGTGGACCTCCGGTATCCTCACTCGGTGAAACACAGCGCAGGTGCTGTTTCACGGAATGAGTGGAGTGAGGAATGATACCACGGCCTTACAGAAAACCGGTTTTCTGTGAGTATCCGTGGTATCACTCCGGTCGAGCCGGCCCATTCATACCGAAGCGTGGCTCTCCTCACTTATTTTATTGTAAATTGTAAGTTTATTTTTATTGCGAAATAATACTGTTGGCTCAGTGGTTTGAGCGTTCGCCAGGTCACTTTCTACTGTGCTAAGTGTTGTGCGTTTAATAGCCACTTGGGACAACACTTTGTGCAATTCAAAAGCTGTTGTTCTGACTTTGAATGTTCTTTGTGCTCGTTTTTTTAATGTTTGTAAAATCCCCCGCGACACAGGACTCACTCTTTGTAGTTGTTTACTTGTTATCAGTCGGCCGCGCCGTCGAAGCTAAGACAGGCCCTGCGAGTGTGGGCGAGACGGCACTATCCGAGTCTCAGATCATGATCTGTGATCCTGGCATTGGCCTCGCGCACACGCGCCGTTCGACGTCTCGTTCATATGACGACGGACAGTACTGTTTCGGTTCTAACGCTGTTATCTTATGTATCTCGCCGTGTTAATTTAATTATCCTTACGTTCAATCAATCAACAACCCATAATGTTCCTCTGTGGGCTTGGGTCTCCTCTCAGGAGAGGGTTACAGTGTATATTTTATTGTCATTATAATATTAATCACTCCTTCTATATTCTATCTAGTGTGTGTAATTGTATGTATAATTTCTACTATATATTGTGTATGTGTAATTTCTACTATGAACATTCGTTCCTTTTCTTGAGTACTATGAACTACATACATACATATGACTTTCTTTATTTCTATACACCTACATATTCACTTATTTTAAAATCAAGGTCGCGTACAAGAGATAAAGTCTCAAAAATGTGTAAGATAATAATACAAGGAAAATAGTTTGAGTAATAATAATTCAAATTATTTTCCTTGTATTACATTGTAGTACATTTCTACTTTTACGATTTTCATGTTTATACACACAATGGGGGTTTTTATTAAAAAAATTTTTCGCTTGTAGCCCAAATTACAAAGAAATATACTAAAAACTCTATTTACAAGTTCAATTTTTTTCGGTATATAGTTGATTAACTTATATCACAATGGAGTAACTCTTGTTGCGTTTTTTCACAACATTCATAAGACAATCAATTTTCAAATAAACAAAATATTACAGATTCGTAACATTCCAGAAAAAAATATCTCTCGCTAACTTTTGAAACAGTTAATCCATTCGAATTTGTATATACTTATTCGTTATATCTTTTGATGTGGTTCCATCCGATCGGAATCGAAGCTAGAAGTTTCGAGTAAAGAGTAAAGTTTCATCGAACTTAGCCATTCTTATCCACGGATCCGAAACTTGTTCGCGGAACTTATGCTTTGAATATTATTTAAGAAAAAACATTTGTTATTCTTAATTTTTATTTTTTTTTGTTTTCGGTATGAATTGTAACTATAGAAGTGTTATTTAAGCTTCATTTTTTTTTATCTATTATGTATATTTCTCGTATCACTTTGTTACTCACGTTAAACTCCGAATTTTTTTTGTCGATAATATGTTTCATTTTTATTCAATTTGAAAAATAGTAATGGTATATTTCAATTTGAAATCAGAAAATTCAGATATTTCCGTGGGCCGCCAGGCATGATCACCTCGCCTGGTCGGAGGGACATGTCACACGTTTCTCCACAATATTATTTATTTGTGGCACACAAAATGACTTAATAATGGTAACATCGCAGGTCTGAGCTAGTGCTAAATAAAATCAACTTGTGTTAATATTCCGTATGTGCCAAATACAAGGTTTAAGATTTTTTTATTATGTTAATGTGCTCCGCGCCGAATTACCGAAATGTTTTCTCTCATTTTGGTTGTGTATGTTTGTGTACTGTTTGATCTCGAAATATGGATTTGAAGGCAGTGTTCATTTAAAATGAAAACGAGGAAGATGAAAAGAAAAATGTTGTTATGAGAACATGCAAAGACAGCGATCAAAAGAAATGTAGAGTAAATAAAATATTAATGCTGTCAGTGGCAGTTTAAATTAAATATAACGTCAGTTTAAGGGCAGTTTTTTTCGAACGATGTGCTTTATTTAAAAGATGTGATGGCGTGCTATCTGTACTGGTAAAGTCTACAAAAAATAACGTTAGGAAAGAAAATGAACAAGTAGATATAGTAATCATAACCTATGCTCTCTTTCCCACGCTATTCATCCCACGTCAACTTCAGGTCAGATTTCCCATCTTGTCCTTGGTCTGCATCTCGCTAAAACTTTATGATAAAAATAAGATGATATAGTATTCTTCGTATTGCATGTCAAACAGAATTGTGTTTTTGCAAGAATTTAAGACCTGTGTATTTCTTATAACAATCACTCTTAACCATTTTTTACGGCTTTTTCATCAGGTATATATTAATAAATTTGTGCAGAAGTTCTCGTATTTGTAATGAAACATTTAGATCATTGTACTAGACTACAGTACAGGTCCTTGTCTAAAATTTATAGGTCATATGAACCACCTGGTGACCTGCTTCGAAGGATATAGGGGCATAAAATAATAAGATTCAGCACTTTGCTGTCACTTGTGAGATGTGCAAGTGAGAATTTAAAAACACAAGTAGAGGAAGTGCATTTCGGTCATATATTTTTGTCCACCATTCTTGCCATCGATATATACATGAAAAATAATAAGAAAAAACACAAGAAAAATAGTGGACCACAAAGGAAGTGCACAAGTGTGTGTGCTAACACAAGTACACTCTCACAATCCGATGGGACGGTTAACCACCAAGACCGGAGAGAGATCAGACGTAGGACCGACAACTTTACTCTCGAGGTACTCTCCGAGGCACGACCCCAGCTTCCAAACTCCGAGCTGTTATTAAGTATTTCTATAATCAGAAAAACTCAATAATACTCTTGGCCCGACCAGAGTCAACCGCTAGACCAATGAGGCAGTTGAGTGATCTACCGTATGATGGTACCGATACCGATATATCGGTAATATATCACCGTGGGAGAGCCACGCTTCGGCATGAATGGGCCAGCTCGACCGGAGTGATACCACGGCCTTACAGAAAACCGGTGCGAAACAGCGCCTATGCTGTGTTTCATCGAGTGAGTGAGGATACCGGAGGCCCATACCCCAATCCAACGCCCCCTATCCCCCTCACCATCCCCCTTCTCCCCAGGCCGCCATAGTGTGGGTCACCATGCTGCATCGTTCTTTTTCGCATTGAGGATGGTGACCACCACTCTTGGATTCTGCTCATGCTTTCCATCAGGCAGGGCAGAGTCATTTTGGCAGCATTAATATAAAAAAAAAA
>PKRV01000226.1:1891624-1989905 GCA_003709505.1 Hyphantria cunea
ATATTATCTTGAAGAATAATAAAAAGTCCTCCTTTTATGTGCACCTACTTTTTATAATGCTCCATCGTTCACATAATTTTTGTAAAATGAGTACAAGTTTTGCTTCACCTATTAATTTAAATGATGTAAAGTGTTCTGACCTGCTCCTTAACAAAAATAACGGTAGCGGACGTAAGCAATGAAACAAATAATTTAATTTTAAAACTACAACAACTTATCCTTTCTTACATCATGGCCCTGTTTACAACAGGAAATTATATATATATATATATATATTAAGCGGTAACCGATATTTCCGCGAACCTATTTTACTTTGTCAGTTCGATTACATATTATCCTTGTGTTATAATTATGATGATATAAATGTTTGTATTAAATACATATTCCGCTTATAAAATTGAAAAGGTTTCTGTAAGACTTTTTTAGAAGTATCTATGATGGAAATCGTTACGAATAGAGAACCTTTTGAATACATTCTAGAATTAATGTCGCTTTAACTTATTCCAGTATTTTTACTAACTTTAATCCTGACCGGTGTCACCCTGTGGCATTATCAATGGTTACTTTGACTGCCTCGTTGGCGCAGTGGCGACTGCTGTGCACGAGGTCTCAGGTTCAATCCCCGGGTCGGATCAAATGTTTGTATGATCTCCAAATATTCGTTTCGGAGTTTGGGTGCTTTTTATGTATAATATGTACGTATTTACAAAAAAAGTAAGTAAAGTACTTATATCAGTTGTCTAGTACCCACAATACAAGCTCTGATTAGTTAGACAGAAAAGTACAAGTGGGTTTAATTCTAAAATGTATCTAACAAGTTCCATGAATTGATTGTCGGTACATAATCGAGTGTATAAATTATAAAACCTTTTGGACTTGCAGGCATCATTCGTTAAAAGGAGGTACGCAATGATATTTATCATCAGAGGTGAGTCAACAAATGTAATTAAATCCCTAGACTAGTCTAGAAACTTTTTTTTTTATCTCTATAACGTTGAAACACGTACCTTATTTAAATGTTTGTTTAATAACCATATATAAACGTTATTTCGTTTACAAAAACATTCAGTTTATGTGTGGTTTTATTTTTACTAGTGCTCGCCGAGTGATCGAAATTCGACCATAATTCATTTATTATATTTTTTGTTTTCTGTACTTATATCAACTTTACCAGCGCCAATTTCATACTCTCCCGTTCGCATAATTTTCGTAAAAAGGAAGACAAACATTTGCTTCACGTACTAAGTTAAAGAGTAATTTCTGGAAGTCTATTAAAACCTGAGTTTAGTGAGTTATCTTATCACGGAAGTGGATAGTTTTAGTACTTCTCTGAGGAAACTTTAAGAATAAAAGTATCATATTCATTTATTTAATAGCAATACCTCCAAACAATTACTTGTTGTAAGTTCTCTCTGTTTAAGGTAATCAACATAAGTAAAGATTTATCACAGGCAAATGTTTCAACTTAAGGTTGTCTTTAAAAGGATAAAAATATTAGCATCACACCAAATTTACGGCTTGCTTTATAATAAAAAAAGGAATTCCAAGTATTTATTTTTAAATTGTGTCTTGACAATAAAGAAAACATTAATAATTAGTTGGATGCGGGCAGCACAGGACCGAATGTTGTAGCGAAACTTTTGTAGGTGATGACGGCCGAGGTGACAATGATAAAACATTAAGTCGTGTTTAAATAATCAAGTTAAAATAACGCACTTGTTATTATGTCATTTAAAAAAACAATTTGTTCTCAATGTCCTCTATCAAAGCATCCTGAGACTGAGCCAGCCGAGACAAGTAATCTATAGAGACAAAATCAGGTGGCCCGTTCTCTATTGATACGTAAAATTTTATCACATATTCAATCAAAACAAATAAGTTTTGGCTTGGTCGCGCCGTATTCATAGGCCGAATTTATCTCGGAGGCTTTCAAGGGTGCGCATAAAATTCTTCTCATGCGGTACTGATCACAATTTGATTGCCCCCGAGGATTGGTTCGCACTGGCTCGCGTCCCCCTTGCGGTATTGGGAGTCTCGTCTCAAAATTTATGACTGCTATCCACTTTTATTACGGATTGGGCGAAAGAGTGCAGATGTCCTTCTGATACATTTCACGTTGCGTGAGTAAGACTTTCTCAACCGTAAGCAATTTTTCTCTACTTGATTTTATGTTTAGATTGGCCCGATACGTGGTTTTATTCTGATTGGATCTCTGCAATTTATGACGATTGCCCCTGATACGGTAATTTTGGCAATAAATTAACCTTTTTTCTCTCTTATCAGTAAACTTCATTGTAGATAAAGGTTGTAGTTTAAGCTGGTTTATTTATGTTCTGAATATCAATGAAATGTTATCGGAAACATACAGAATATGTCATAAATATGTACATATATTAGAGTAAATTTACTACGGATACACATAACATTTTGTATGTCATTATTTTATTACAGTGTAGATATAATATTTTATAAATGGGTAATGGCCGAACTACGTTTGTTTGTTAAAGGATAAAGAGATAATTCTAACTGTTTCGTTTATGATTATGTCTGATTTTAAGAAATAACTGGTTCATATGAAAGAAAAACATCTCAACTAGCCTCTCTAAATATATAACCAGCTTTTGCTCGTAGCTCTGTCCTTGTGTATATCGGTAATAGCGGTAAGAAGTAGACTATTTCCTTTCTCAAGCATTATCCCTCTATTAAATTTCATTAATGTCGGTGCAGCGGATTAGCCGTGAAAGTATAACAGACAAAGTTTCTTTAGAATTTATAATACAAAATGTTAGTCTGAATAGTATTATTTCTTAAGAGTTTTATTTATTTTTAACTGCTTCGATGGTGCAGTGGTGGGGTATGCGATTGCTGTGCTTGAGGTCTCGGTTTCTATTCCCGGGTCGGGCCATATGTTTGTATCATCTGCAAATATTCGTTTTAGAGTTTGGGCGTTTTCTTTGTATTTTATTGTATTTTTAACAAAAAAGAGTGTATAAGTATTTGTATCTGTTGTCTAGTACCCTTAGTACAAGCTCTGCTTAGTTTGGGACTAGATGGCGTTGTGTGTTGCATGCAGTTGCAGATGTACAAAACACTATTAATAATATTATTATTAAAATGCAAGGACGCTATGCCTTTGCCGTATTACTCTTTTTTGTTATTATTTGCGGTTCAATGATCTAACATAAGGTAGCTCTTCGGACCATGGACATTCTGTTTTCAATGGCTAAGAAATGCATTAAGTCAGCCTTATGCTATATGTTTGCATGAAACTTAAATAAAAATAAGAGACCCTATTCATTACTGGGTAACCCTTCGGAACTGATAGCCAACTTGAGCATTCAAATATGAAATGGTAAACTCTGAATATGCATTACCTTCGCGATAAGTTTCCAGAACTTGTGCTAAGTTGATGTTCTCTGCGATGATTTATTATACATAGATTTTTCAAAGAAAAGTCTCCACGTATTCATGAGTAATCATGACAGACGACAGGATTTTTTATTCTCTCGTCTAACCGTTAAAACGGATACTAGCTAGCTTTCAACTTGGCTATTAGAAACTGATGGAATTGAAATAGTTCTACCAGGACTTCACAAAGTTACTATGAGATCCTCTAGTGCTTCCTTGCGTCAGAAGTATAAAGAGGAAGAAAACTTAAAAAGTATATTATTAAAGAATATAATACCCACTGTCTTCGAAAGTTCACAAGCTACTGAAACATTTATGAGATATGATTACGAGTATATACTAACTGACGCGACAAAAGTTGTTTTGCCTTATATAAAAAAGGTATTTCTGGGTGGATCACCCGTATTATTTAGAGGTATGAAAAAATTGATGTTGGCTGATCAAACCTACCGTATATGCATACAAAATTTCATAAAAATCCTGTACAGCCGTTTCGGAGGAGTTTGGTAACAAACACCGCGACACGAGAATTTTATATGTTAGACTAGCTGACCTGGTAAACGTTGTTTTGCCATAAAAATAAAAAAAATATTTAGGGGCTGATCATAGAGGGTTGAAAATGTAGTGTTGTATGTATTTTATAATGCTGTATCATAAAAAAATAAACAATAGGGGATGAAAAATAGAAGCTATCCGATTCTCAGACCTACCCGACATGCACATAAAATTTCATGAGAATCGGTCAAGCCATTTCGGAGGAGTTTAACTACAAACATCTCGACATAAGAATGTTATACATTAGAATAAATACAGTATCTGAACGACCAAGCTTATTATATATATAGACTCACTGGTTTAAAGGTATTTAATGAAATAAAGACCTATTTAAAGTAAAAATACATTTACCAAGTATATCAATATTAAACTGTGTCTAACATAGTATCTCTTACATACACTAACCCCCAATTTACATATTCAATACATTTTATAAATGAATTCATTTACTTGCAAAAGATAAAAATATAGAGGCTTTCATAAAATAGAAGTAATCCTTAATCGAATGTCGACCCCGTACTGAGAATGTAATCAAAAACCGATCGCCGAAAGACGACATTTTTTACCTGATACTACCCACTTTATTCTGAGAAAACCCCACTTTTATCCCACACTAACCCCTAGTTTATTTTGGATTGAAATCTTTAACGTTTAGTAATGTTTTGATCAATTTAATGTGGTATTTTCAAAGAAAAACTAATATATGTATTACTCCACAGAAAATTGGATTTGTTCTACTGGCAAACGAACTGCGTAATGCATAATTTAATATTCAACAATCACACAGATTGAATACCAAAAAGCTTGTACTTGTAATACCGAATACTTCTTTCAATAACTTTCTAAAGTCATTGAAATTCATACATAAAGCTGTTTCCAATTACAAATATCCAATATTTTTATATACTTTAAAAAAACCGTACTGGTATGAATTTAATTAATGTAGAAGCATATAATTATAGACAGACAATAGATAGATAGAAACCTCTTTGTTTGTACACCGTTTTACATATTTTAAAGAGAATACGACAGATAATACACGATTACTTTGCATTATACCAAGATCTGAAGCAGTACTAACTGAGACTAACAGGATACTTTTGGCAATGTATATAACTAATAAAATACAGGAACTTGATTAAAACGACTATATTAAATCACAGTACTTGAATGACCAAGCTTTGCTCAGATTTTTTAAATTGTATGATTATGATATCTTTAAGTTTTCCTTTTCCTTGCAATGATGTTGTCCGGTGTAGGTTGATGTTTTAATCGCTTCTTACGACACCCACGGAATGAAAAAGGGTGGAATCATTTAGTATTCTTAATACATAATATCATCAACAACCCATAAAGTCTCACTACTGGGCTCGGGTCTCCTCTCAGGAGAGGGTTAAGGCCATACGTCCCCACGCTGGCCAAGTGCAGGTTGGGGACTGGCAAGACTACGTTGTGGCTACGGAATCTTGCCGTTGGATGTATTCAAGCCGCCCAAAGGCCTCCAACTAAGCCTGACGTCTGTTATCCTAAGTTAACGACCAGGACCGACTGCTTAACGTGACCTCCGAATCACGGAGACACTCATGGTGACATGCTACCAGCAGTCACCCATCCAGGGCTAGACCGCGTCGTCGTTGCTTACCCTCGGTGATTGTTTCTAATCACCGAGTGCAACTGGGCTATAAGTGCCTCCTCATATATACGAGTATAATACCCCAATACATAATATACGAGTAAGTTAATTAAAATTATAGAAAATAACTAAAGTTAGGTATAAGTACATTTTGCTAGTGTTGAAAAGTAACGTTATTGTGTTGTATGGTCACAAAACTTCACGGTAGGATCATTATTGAAAAATATTGCAAAAAACGGCGAAATTTAACTATTTTTGTCAGACATATACAAATTTGCATGATCAGTTAATCTATCGATAAAATAAATATTCAAATGAAGTCTGTAAATTTATTCAAAGTATAATAGTTTAAGAGAGAAGCGAGAATTTTAAATGTGTGCAATTTTTAAATGAACTACGCCAAAGGCATTCCGCTGTGTCGTTCCATAAAACAACCAACATGTTTTATTGTTACCGTTTTGTTCACCCTTCGGTAATAACCTTGTCATACAGTTTTCCTTGTTCCGCTATTTCATTTTGCTTACCACCACTGTATTTCCCAGTAGAACTATTAAATGTTTTTCTAGTTTGTGAGTGCTTACCATACCGACACTCTCATGCCAGTATAATTCGTTTGTTATGTTGCTATAATTGTTTTATATAAAGAATCTCTGAATGATTCTATAATTTTAACATTAGGTTATTAGTCAAATTATATAATTATTTTACGATTGAAATTTAGAAAATTTAGTTTATTTGATGATTTTTCTCGACCTATTTTCTATTAATAACTGTAATCTATCCTCAAGCCAAAGTTCCATCCAATTCGTTCTATCTGTTCTAGCTTCGGTAAGTATAAGTAACTAATAGCGAAGAATATATTAGGTTCCATACAATTTATATACCTCTTCTAATCCATTATTCCGCATCATCATCATCATCAGTCTATCGCAGTCCACCGCTGGGCATAGGCCTCTCCAATTTCACGCCGCTTAATTCGATCTATTATTCCGCAACACCGTACAAAAATCATGTGACAAGGGAGAAAAATCGAGTGTTGCTACCCCTCCCCTTCACCAGTACTCAGCTGGACAGCTTACAAGTGACGGCAAGTGCTGAGTGTTATTGTTTTATGTTCCTTTATCTTTTAAATAAGGTATCCCGATGTTTCACATGACCCATCAATTTTCGATACGAGCCCGTTTTCTATATGTCACAACAACGCGCGACAGACTACAACTAGTTTAAAATAAAAATATATGTGTATATTGCAATCGTACTAGGATAGAAGCAATACGTCGAGTTAGCCGACTAGCTCTGTAATCAGTACTATCTAGCTTAAAGTTAGTCTCGATACAGACTCGCCGACGCCTCACTAATCCGAAATCGAGGCGACGACGAACGCCCAACGCATTAGTATTATTTCCCACGATGAAACACAGAATTATAATAATCTTCTTTAGTTTACGGTATTGAAGCTAGTAAAATTTATATTAAAAGATCATTTTAGTTTATTCGATATAGATTACTACGATTTAGATTACTTTGATACACTAAATAAAATAAAAAATAAAATAAAATAAAAAGAAAAAAGCTAATCGGACTCTGATAGTCCACCGCAGGACACATGCCTCTCCTAAGAACTCCTCTTAGAACCACTCTAATCAGAAGAGATGGTAATGGGCTTGTGTGTGTTTTCCCTTTTCTGGGAATCAGCGAAAGAAACGCCTTTCACTTTTTTAATAGCAAAAATGTTTTATGAAAAATTTATTAATAAACAATAACAACAATAAAAAGTTATAATTAAAAATGTTTTAAAACCAAGCTTTTATTACTTGTTCATAAAAAATACTCTAAGACTTTTCATTTGGTATCCATATTGGGTGGCTTATTCAGAAATATGTAAGCCACCATTTTGTTACGGCGGACAGTTTGGATTAATTTATATAATACCGATTACATAAACGGTTATTTCAAATTTCAGCTCTATCGGAAATCCGGCAGTGGATCAAATTCAACTTGCAAGATTTTACTGACAAACATCGGGACAGTTGAAACTAAATGAAAACTTGTAAAAAACTATAATCTTTGCTAAAAACTACAAAAATATGTAAAATCTCTTTAACAATGACAGAATTGTACAAGATTATATGTGTGTATTTTCGCAATACATTTATTGAAGGAAAATGGTCCCTAGAAATATATAAAAGCTTATGGCACTCAGCCGAGCAAATGGGATGCATTTTGTACAAATATACTCGTTGGCACTAAAGGGAGTTAAAAGGCTTGCTAGAGAGGCGAGATAAAAACTGTTTCGTTTTCTTACAAGTAGTAAGTAGTTTATTAGATAACGATAAAATTCGCGTGAGATTATGACCAAAGGGGTACCATAACTAAAAAGAAATAAGGGCTATGTTCGAGATACCTTCTCTGCGAATAAGAGAATAGTAGATAAGCCTTTTGCAATGTGAATAAAATTACTTTTAAATATGAAATAACAACCAATGTAGATTTAAACTTAATGAAAAGAATAATAACTGCATTGTAGCTAAGTATTACACAATCACCTGAATTTAAAAGAAATCGCAAAATCCAAGAGATTGTCGAACCATTTGAAGATGGTTCGAAAATCTCTTTAAAGTCCAAATTATGTATTATTACTCAGCATTCTGTTTTATTTTGTCATTCTGTGTTTACTTTAGATCGTTTTAATTTCTTGCTTGACTTACATTCAAGTTTCGAGATCGAGGAGAGTTGTATTATTAAATATACCTGCGCATTCATGAACAAACAAAGGTGCAATCTGTTCTCGTTTTTTGTGCTATGTATGTATACATTATTATATTTATTTAGTACGATATGAACGATGTAGCTGGTTATTTTATACTATTAATCTAACTTTTTTTCACTGTGTTGAGTGTTTTCAACTTGGCACTTGGCCACGAGGGGACGTATGGCATTAACCTTCTCCTGAGAGGAGACCCGAGCCCAGCAATGGGACATTATGGGTTGTTGATGAGTGTTTTCGCTGATTGATGTGAATTTGTGGTGGTCCGTAAATTGTTTTCATCAGTGTGAGCGTTCTAAGAGTTTTCAATGGTTATCGTGTACAAGTAACCGTGTCCAACAATAACCGTGACCCTAATTAAAGGACCATTGTTACCAATTGCTAACAGAGATAACAATAAAAACTCCTAACAATGTTTGTGTAACATTAGTGCTTCTATAAGAAACAACAGAAAACTTCTTTTACGAAGAAAGAGTCACAAACTAAGCATACATTTACATTCTACTATCTACTTAAACAAATTTTAGAAAGAATCAATTTTGTGGTTAAAGTTGAAGTGTTTTGCTAACAAGTAGATTGTCAGTAATTTTATAAAGCGCTTTTCTAGTTCACTGCTGCGGTAGACAACATGGAGCAGCCTTACACTTAATTACTAATTACCTGCATAAACTGAACGATTTGCAACAAAATTAACTTCTTGCTAGCAAAACCTAAGCTACTAACGATATAAAGCCTTCTTTGAAGAATAATTAATTTATCTAATAGCTTTCTTAAGTAGTTATGTATTTTTTTATTAAAGATGTTATATACTCTTTTCATATTCCGACTACGGCAAAGCCTAAGGAAGGGTTATAATTTTGGAAGTCTATGTAATGTTTGTGTGTTTCACCATAGCGCCTAAACTACTGAACCGATTTTAATTAATGACGTGTCAATTGATTCGTTATACCCAATAAACCGGAGGTTGTCGGCTATGTATATTTTATAAAAGTATTTACGTAGTTGGGTTATGGGTTATAGTTTTTTCATATTTTATTAAACAGTTTCGTTAATCGACTATCTCGCCTGATGTCTACCAACCTGCAATAAATTGATTGATTGGGTAAATATAAATTAATTAAAGAAATTAAGGGTAAAATGACCATATATTGTCTTCAAAGTTTAAATTGATATGTAAATCACTCAGAAACAGAAATTAGGGTGAGACGAAGTAGTTAATAATACAAAGTGAGTTAGTAAAATTATTTATTGTGTTTGACAAAAAAGAGAGTGTTAACCAAGTGCTCCTAATTAGGGATACATCCCTAAGCAATAGCACGCAGCAGTGTAATTACACTGCTGCGTATGACAAAATCATAGCTCTCTAGATAAGTGGTACAATAAATGTCCTATGCAACACACACATGCTTATATAGACATATGAAATCATGATACAGCTTAATAACTCTTTGGAGAAAACGTGAAGAAGAAATAAGTTCCTTTCTGTGTTTATATTTAAATATCATTATGATTACAATTTGACTACGGTTTTATTTGGAAAAATTTATATAATACTGAAGCTGTATTTGAATTTCTAAATTTAAATTTAATATCTTTGTCATTTAATTACTTAGGGAAAAGATTTTATTGTCCTCGCCTAACGATTTAAAATTGTACACGTATTTCCTTCAAATCCTCTCAGACTTTTCACTGATTAAGTTATATATTTTCGACTATTTTACATACTAGGCTCGTGGTGGGATTTCAATTGTTTTCATTGATTTCAAGGGCGGCTCTAGACTGCCCAACGGAATTGTAGCCCATGTGCAATAATTACCCGCGAGCCATTTAGTAACTGTGTGGACAAAATGGAATAGGTACAAAATGTAACATGTCTACATAAATATTAAAAAGTGGAAATTGTAAAATAAATGCGGGGTAGTTTTTGGGGACTGTCGATAGAAGTCAAAGCTAAGTGACTTGTGAATTATAACACCATGCGGTGATGATGAAGCAAATTTCACACTTTTTGTTTACCCAAGTACACACATATATATACACAGCATACATATAGCTCATGGAAAGCGTTCTATGATTCTCGACGGAGAGGGCTGGTGGCTAAAGTTTCTGGCTTAGGCTTATTTTTGTTTGTGCTAACTTTACAAAGTTCCCATTTCCAGTTAGTGCGGTCACGTGGACTCGCACGCAAAGTGGTACAGATAAAATGCCAGTATAGGCCACACTTACCACAAACTATATATGTATTTTCATCGTCTTTGTTGAACCCATTATGAAACTTGGTATTACTGTCCATTTTGGTTTGTGAACTGCGTAGGTGATCGTAAATGGATTTATCGTAGGTACGTGTAACCGGCAGGGCGCTCGGAGAATGAATGTATACTAATATAGGTATACCTAGTATTTCATTAATCAAAACCTCTAGAAGATGTAGTTACAATTAATGTATATTTCATGGCCGAGACAATTTGTCTAGGAACATCAAAAGTTACACGTTAGCACACATTAGTCTAATGAAAACCGTCTGACAGAAATACTTTTGCAATTAAAGTAAACGCTTGTCGAGCAGTTGTATTGCGTGGGCTCTGGGGAAATTAACCACAGACATGTGGAAATACCTAATCCGGTAAAATTGAACAGCTACTCATAAATTGACATATCAACGGTCTCTGGCATACCTCTGCTGAATGAAAAAGTAATTCCAATTTGTATTGCGCACTTTGATTAAAAGTACCCGTTATTGTCGAAAATAGGATTATTCGATTCCCGTTCATGCAATCTGTTACAGTCAGCTATTTCAGTAATGTAAGATCCTTTTCTTTTTTCTCTTTGTGATAAATGACGAGGAAATTGGATGAAGAGGGATTAATAAGGATAGTTAAGGTTGTTTAATTTCTTGTTCCTGCGATTGGTATTGAAATGGACATTCTTTTTAGAAAATTTCGTTTTTGAATAAGCTCAAGCATAAGCCAAAGTCAAGGCAGTTTTAAATGTAATATATGCTTTGATTCATTTAGGTACCTATGATATCCAATAGCGACTCATTATTTAAGTGCGGTATATGTCTTAGAAATCACTTGAGAGTAGGTATACCGTTGATGATGAAAAATAAGATAATTTGGATATGAAAATATTGAAATATGGAACACCTACTTAGACCTCAGGAATATAAGAATAACAACAGTGCAGAAAGCAAAGCCAATATTTGATCAGTGGTTTGCTTCGGTATTTCTTCCTAGAATGTTCGTAGGATACGCCTTGTAAAAATATTTGTAAAAAAATCACTTACGAAAATAAATATCATTTATTTAGCAGCACATTTAAGTTAAATAATTACAATAATGCCACTGTTATTCTGCATTCAATCGAATTTAATATTGACGTCGAAAATATACGGGTATATTTGAGGAAGCCACAATTGATAAAGCGACTGCTTTGTTATAATATGTAACAACATTAACTATATATCTAATAAAATTTTCTCTGCGAACAATACGGAATTATTGAGTATAACAGATTGGAACCAACTTGAGTTTGTTTATAAATTAGTTGATTGTTTGTATAAATATTGCTTTGTTATTTTAGGGGAGCAAGATTTGATTTAACAGTTTGTTCCTAAAATCATCTGATTTTCAATCTATGCAAAATAACTTACACTGAGCCTGAGCCTTATAAAATTTTAATAATGACAGCTTATATGTTCCAGGATAATAATTCTATTCAATTATTTTTTTACGGCTTATCGATACATCCATATTGAGTTAGTTACAGCATGTCTTAACCTAATGTTAGTATTATAGATATTAATTAGTGTGGATGTATAGCCACCTGGACATGAGGGAAAGACCCACCTATCTGAAAAAACATTCAAGATGCTGTTGGAGGAGGAACACAGGCGTGCAAGCATTGAAGCACAACGTTTTCGCATTATTGCGACCATCGACCTGAAACTCCGCGAACATGCCTGATACGCTACAACTCCATGTCATCCCCAAAATCACCCTAAATGCATTGTTATATTGTATTGCTGTATTGTTTTATAATACATCAATAATAATTGATGTATTTTTTTGATACCTAAGTGAATCTAAAAGACGAAAGTTGAAAAGTAGGCCATTTTTTTTGTTAATTTGAACTTGACCACTGATGACGACTTATATAAATAAATAAATAAATAATAAATAAATATTTCGGACATCTAACACACAACGCCACCTAGTCCCAAACTAAGCAGAGCTTGTATTATGGGTACTAGACAACTGATATGAATACATAAATACATTTTTTTTTTGTAAATACATACATATTATACATAGAAAACACCCAAACTCCGAAACAAATATTTGCAGATCATGCAAACATTTGGTCCGACCCAGGATTCGAACCCGAGACCTCATGGACAGCAGTCGCGTACGCTACCACTGCGCCACCGAGGCAGTCATCTTGACGTTATTTATATTTAATTTCAAGGTATCACAGGTTTGAGTATATTTATTTTAATCTAATATTCCTATGACTTTCCGAGATACTTGATAGATAGATGAATGATCGCTTAATTAAAGTTAGTTTTGCTGGCTAAGTACAATCACGCATACATTATAAATAACCACTACTTATATTTCTCCAAAACCAACTTACAATGTAACCTCTCCTGTACCTATACAATTTCTTGTGAAACCATTTTGCTTTTCTCCCAGATTTACTTCTGTTATAACTTTTCTAAGTATCAACTTTTGGTGGTTTACAATATAACTTAGTATTAACAGAGTTGCTTAAACTTGGGAATACGGTTATACTGAACATTTTCATGTTTGAGGTAATTATCATTTATTTATGTTACTATATATGTTCTTTTAAGCGTGAAAAACTTAGAAACTAATAAAATACCTCACATTTGCCAAAGGAATCTTTAGAATTTGTACTTATTTGAAACTATGGTCATTTCAACAGAGTCGAAAACTTTAGATGCCACAATGTTTAGCGTCAAATACGAGTATTTTACTGGCATCTTTCATTCAGTACTCTTTGAAGTGGTCAGTCGTATTGTACTCGATACTTATTGAAATCGACTTTGTAATGAGATTGAATGGAAAGGGTTGGCAGGCGTTTGGAAAACGGTGGGAAATATGGCTAAAAGAAAATCTTGTATGTGATTCTTGTGTGAAGAATATTAATACAAATGTGTTTGTTTACCAAATGGTTCATTCCATGTATCAATGAATAAATTAAGTTTTCTTTTGCATTTCAAGTTATACAATATTTTCGTATATTTTTATATGGAAGCAGGGCTCTTTTACTGCTGGTTTAATAAGACACCACTGCTTTAAGTGTAACCTAATTTATTATGTTGTTCTAATTAACCTTGAATGTCAAGTCTTCCTAAGTATTTTCGAACTGAGAGAATATTTTTTAATTAAGTTACTGGTTTATACACTCGTAAATGTCTCCTAAAATGAGACTACAAGTTAATTTAACTACAGTATCTGTATAAAAGTAGGCTAGTACTTCGTCTTACTTCGTGAAACCTCGTGTCACCTTGGGCAACTTCCATTGGCTGTCGGTTCGCGAAGTTAAACGAGATTAGGCGAATACGATAGTGTGAAGAGGCACTTCACCTTACTTCGTATAACCTTGGGTTGCCTCGGGCAACTTCCATTTGCTGTCGGTTTTTGCATCCTAGTCAAAGGATTCGAAGTTACAAGAAGTGCGTACACGAAGCGCCTCTCTATACTAATCGGGCGCAGTGTAACCAACAGTATCGTATTCCACTAAACTCGTTTAACTTCGCGAGTACTGTGGACGCTACTTATTCGGACTGCGGTCAACTTTCCCGAGGACTTCGTCGAGTAACTTCGCGAATAGTGTGGAGGGGCCATAATAATATTGAGGAAAGGCTTTAGTCGACGTTGTTGTGTGAGAAAATATACCGACTGTCATCAATGATATAGAATAGAAATAAAATGTTTCTCCGAATTTAAGTATTGCAATAAAACTTTATAGTTTAACTAGCATTTTCCGCAGCTTTACTCGCGTGTATATCGGTTACTGCGGAAAAAGTAGCGCAATCGGTGCAGCGGTTTAGCCATGAAAGCATGACAGACAGACAGAATTACTTCCGAATTTATTACGTTAGTATGGATTAATTATATTCTGTATCATAGAAGTATAGAAGTATTTCGCTCATATGTATATACTATTCTTGAAATTTTAGAGCGTTGACACAAAAACTTAGGTGGTTTTAGGGCTAATGATATCCAAGTGACTATATTCTCGTCACAAAGAAATAGAAGGTAAATAATGATGATAAAGAAAAATATGCAAAAGGTAGGATATATATGGTACTTTCTTAAACTGACTTGTATCATGTTGCACAGGAGGACATCTAAGAAAAAAAATCAATTACTCAACAAGTGTTATTTGAAGAAGTGTTTAATCAAATAAATTCTTTATATAATCGTCAACCTATAGAACGTCGGAGTTGTGAGGAATGTGACAAATGACCTGACAGGAATAAATGGGTCGACATTTTCCTCAAAACTTTCAACTAAGACGGATTCATTAAAATATTTGCAAAGATGCTACATACTTTCTTTTGAAATAATAATAATCTGTATTAATAATTCCGTCGGGGGTCCGGTAGACTCGATCGAAACCTTACCTGAATAATAAAACATAAAGAAAAATAGAGTCGACAACATATATTTTACCGTGGCAGGCCGGTTCGGCATACATGTGCCGGCTCCACCGGAGTGATACCACGGCCTCACAGAATACCGGTGTGAAACAGCGCCTGCGCTGTGTTTCACCGAGCGAGTAAGGTTACCGGAGCCCCATAATCCAACCCTTCCTCTCATCTCCTTCCCCCTTTACCCCTTCCCATCCCCCAAGGCTGGCAACGCACTTGTGAAGCCTCTGGTGCTGCGGGTGCCCATGAGCGGCGGTAATCGCTTACAATCAGGCGATACGTCTGCTTGTTTGCCACCTATTCCATAAATAAAAATATCCGCAACATTGAGATTGTCGAGTATTTTGTTAGATTCTAATGGTGCTGACAGACAATATTGGTCTCTGTATCGAAACGTTACTGACTTCGGATGATATCTTGAGTAGATAATATAAACGATACCAATAATTTCATATAGGAGTACAGTAGACTAGATCGAAACCTTACCTGAATAATATACTATAAAAAAGTAAGATTTCGCGTCAGCAACATTTATAACCTTAAAAATTCGGATAGTCGAGTAATTTTTGTTAAAAAATATACGTATATATTTCTGTCGTTTCGCAAAGATATTGTTTTGGACACTTTTTAATAGGATAAAGGCACTCTTTGCAGTGTGTTTATTTCTTAAGCCTGAGATTGGCCGTTTGTCATAACATAACCATAGAACAAAGAATACTGCCATAATCTCAAAAGTTGAAGTTGAAGTTCTCGGAGATTGTTTTTTTGTTTTTGCAAAAGACGGTCCCCATTACATGTCATCCACATTTTTTATCATTAATTCCATCATGACGAAGACTTAAAGACTCGAAGACTTAGAATTGAAGACTTTAAATCCTTGAAATTGGCAGAAATAGCTGATCTGGCTGGTTGCTTTATCATCAAAAGAAGAAGAATAAGTTCTTCTCGTAATATAAATTATAATGTAAAATACATTTTTCAGTATTCATTTAGTTTTGTACAGCGATTTACTTTGGATTACACACAACAGGCTGACTTTCATTTTTATTTTCAAAAGTAGTAAGTACGTACCTTCCTACTATTACCAAACCTACATACTACCAAAGTAAAGAAAAAGACTGAGTGCTAAAAACAGAGAGGTTTAAAGAGAGTACACCTTAAAGGTTATGTGTTAGCTTGTTAAAAAAATTGTTAAATTAAAAATTATTATTTATGTAAAACTTTTATAGTTTTAATTTACTTACTATATTTATTACACACAATAAACGATGCTATGAATCTTTGCCTTGCTTTGCCTTGAATATTCTTCAAGAACCGATTACTACATAAACATCTACCTGTATTGAGTCACATTTCACCCGAGCGAAGCCGGGTTCTGATCTATTTATTATAATAATTTAACATTAATTAATATCTAATTTATTTTCTGAGGCAACTATGGCGTATAACTTATGCTGGAAATAAAAAAAATTTGGACGGGTCTGTTGATCTGGAGTTAAGTGATTTAACTGTTAAGCACAGAAGATCATCGTTAAATGACAGTGTTTGTGCTATCGTGTTTTGTTGGTGAGTGGGAGACCGGAGGCCCAATGATGCAGAAGCATCACTAGGCTGCCATAGTGTAGGTCACCAAGTTGCCTTGTTGCATTGTCTGCATTCGCAATGAGTATGGTGACCGCCACTCTTGGATTCTGCTTATGCTTTCCATCAGGCAGAGAGTCGTTTGGCAGAGCCACACCTAAAAAAAAATAGAGGTCTTGGGTTCGATTCTCATCCAGGACAAATCTTTGTGTGAAGAAAACATGCTCTTTTGTCCTGTTACTTGGTGTAATCCATCATATCTATTATTACTATAAATGTGAATATCAGTTTGTTTTTTACGCTTTCACGCAAAAACTACTTAACCGATCATCATTAAACTTTTTACACATATTCTTGGAGGTATTAGAAGTAACATAGGATACTTTTTATTACATGCGAGCGAAGCCACAAGAATACGAAAGCTAGCCTATGTGTAATATATATGAATTAAATATATAAAGTTTGTTTATCAGCAGTCTGGTTATTATACTACAGATTTTGCCTAGTTTGGGAACAGAGACAGCCGTTTTTATGTATTATATTGTTTAAAAATAGAAAATGTTATCAATAATAAATAATTATTTAAAATATGAAAATTAGTACACCACTGACTTCAGGTACAGAGACCAAGAAACCGTTGGTTAAAGCTCCAAAGACGGGAACCTTCTAACTATAGGAGCCGTGTCAAGAAGGTCTGACTTCTGTATCAGACCCGTAATCCAGTCGTCTGCCATGAGCCTATTATGTTGTTGGTCGAGGCTCTCTGCTATCAATTCGTAAGCACATACGACAATCGAAACAATGATCACCGAATCCACATTCCACTTTGGGACAATCTTATGAGGTAGATCTTTAGATAATAGGAATTATAATAATATTATATTTTATAATTGTATTATTATCAACTCATATGTGTTGGTTTTGTAACAATAATATCTGAATTTTAAAAATCATCTTTTTACTTAAAGTTGTATCCACTTCAAGTTTAATAAAGAAAAAAAGCTAAGTCTGAGTTTTTAAATTCCAAAGGTAATCTATAGTCATATTATAGAGCTGAAGTTTTTGTTTGGTTGAACGTGATAATCACTGCGAGTTTTGGAATGATTTGAATAATTCTTTCAGTGTTAATTAATCTAGTTATCTAGGAAGACTTTAAGCTAAATATCACTAAGCTATGAACAATATCAGTGGAGTATCATTGAATAACATTTCACACAACGGGGAAAATGATTGCTTTTGAGAGCTTCCACCGCGTGCGCTGCGCAAATGGTTAGTTTCACAAAAAACTATATAGGTATAAAAGAATTATTCCTCTTTAAAAGCTGTTAAAAAGTCTGTAAGAGCATGAAATGTCTATCTTAAAGGTAGGTGCGCTATAAGCTTTAACGGTGAAGAAATTTGTTCAGCTGTTACAAAATCACGCTACGGGCGATAGATGACCAGAAAGACACAGGCAAGGTTGCGTGAGTCGGCTAGTTATACAATTTTTACATTTAAAAATGCACAATGTTGTTGTCCTTCCTCTATTTCAGAGAATCGCAATAATTTTGTATGTCTTTATAGCTTTTAAAAGATATAAATAAAAAAAATGCAGACATTTACGTCTAGAAATATTCATTTTGGTGCTGGTTTTTTCGAAGTCTGTTGGAAACTTGATTTTACTATGATGTATTTAAGTATAATATTAGTATTATGATTTAATATGTTATACGGCTATTTTTATACGGTTTCCTTATTATACCCAGTTTTTATAGAATAAGTATCTTCACAGCTGCCTCTCCCTTACTTTAATAAGAAAACTTTTCTGTTCGATTGACGAACTTGGTCAGCAAGAAAAATATGAAATTTTTACCTTGGAATAAAAATTGTTTTATAGTTTTTTTTTCTACTTCTTGTTTAAACAAGATTCAGACACTAGTTTGACTTACTTAAGAACTTAATTGTACGGTTGGCTTTGTAGCTAAAGCGGTCACCACGCCGCTTTTTACTGTGTTGGTTCAAATCCCACATGGGACAACAATTTGTGTGATCCGCAAATTATTTTTGTAAGTCTTAGTGTCTTCTTTATGTATGTTTGTAAAGTCCCCGCGGCATAGAATATAAATTCCTAATGTGGGAGTTATCAAATAAAAAAATCCGCCCTTTTTGAACTAGGTGCGGGTTGTTAATTTGACACCTATTCAACCCCTTCAAGGCTATTGAAACTAGGACGGACCTCTTTGGATATGTAATACGAATTTCCTTTCAAGGTAACTTTCTCTATTGTGTATGTCATTTGACATCCGAAGTTCATTTATAAAATACTTGTCTTGTCCCTTGGCGGATCCAAAGCAAAAATATGATCAATTGATTTATAGAACTTAATAATCCTTAATAAATAAGGCCGCCCTTTGTACATCACATTTTCTTTTTTATTTGTTAATTTTTAGGATGGTATATAATGTGTGAACCTTGGTGTACAAATAAAGTATTATCTATCTATCTAAACTGATCTCTTGGGTAATATGTACGCAATGATACTTCAGTATGACTACCTTTCGGATTTCCTATTTATTTTATCATCCATTAACTTCAGGAGTATAGTGTTTCTTAAACATTTATGTAAGTAGATCCAAAAACTTTCCTTTATAAATCAATATACATAAAGTTAATGGGTTATTTCAATAAAACAACATCTGATAAATAGTCGTGCAAACATTTATTTTTTGCTTATTGGTATAAATACAGTCATCCGTAATATAATACACGAAATGTAAGAATAAATCGATGTAAAGCGATTATAGCTAACGATTATTATTTGTAAATGCTTGTCGGCATGTCATGTTGTAATTAAATATTATATTCTGTTTTACTATTTTTGTTTCGCGGTAGTCAACATCAAGTTAAACCTGTCGCATTCTGAAGGAAACTCTGTTATTAGAGTACTATATTACGTATATATTTTATCCTACAGAATGCAAATGATGTAGGTTATATTATTATGTTACTTGTGTTTACTTGGTTTTTTCAGCTTAGTAGATTATTTTCATGATTCTGTGCACAATATTAAGGGCACCCGGAGTGAATCGTCTACGTGTGCTTATGGTATCCACGGGTTAATAAGGATCACGCAGTTATAGAACACAATATAGTCAACGAACAGTCGTTAATATTCCAGCAAATTCCAGTTAACATTGTTTGGCGGTAAAAAGTAACTTTAGAGCAACCGTTTCTGCACTTACTCTGGTAGAATTTGTACTGAAATTCGACGCAAAATCATCGGTATTTTTTAACTCAATGCGGTATCACGATTACTTATCAAGCACATAGCAAGCAATAATCAGTAAGCTTTACATTGTGTAAAGAATAAATCCCCTGATGATATATTGAGCATCTATTTTGCTCATTAATTGAAATTTGAAGAATTCGCTGACAAAAATAGAAAAACAGTTTCAGACTAGTAAATTAAATTTAAAGTTGCTGGTAAAAAATACACGTACTAAATGTAGCTAAAACTATATTCTAATATAAATTGTAAATAAGAAACGTTGATTACATAGCAAATAAAATCAGACTTTGATTGTAGGTATTATAATGTTGAATTGCGCCGTATGGAAATGAAACTTCATTGGTTGGAGATGGTTATACATGAGCGTTTGAAAACAGGCGGAATTTCAGAATGAGAAATAAGTATTAAGGTACGTAAACACCTAGCAAAAACCGTTTAAATGCATACTATAGAACATTTTTGAATCATTCAGTGTAACTGGCACATATCTAAATCTTCTACTTAATCACTCATTATAAACTAACTTTTATACTTGGTGCGATTTATTAGCGTGATGTATATAGTTAATTAATTTTTTTGTTATAGATTACATCATACTATTTAGAAAATATATAAAAATTACACATAGATGAAGTATTGGCTACTTATAAGAATAATCGAATACTACGTTTAATGTTTAAAATGGGAAATATAAAATCTTATACAATGTAATACAAGACTCATTAATATTTTATTGTCGAATTTAGAAATACACGCAGACATGACTTTTGAAAAATTAAGTTGATAATTTAAATTTTTGTTTTGGAATATTAATGCACATAACAATAGCTAATTAAATATTTAAATTATTGGTTTTTTAACATTAAAATAAAATTTTACAGCTAGTAGAGCCACGCTGATAACATTACGAACGGGCCGGTTGGACCGGGGCGGTACTACCCCCTCCCTGAAGACTAACCTAAAATGACAGCGCTCGTGCTGTCGTGTTTCTTGCTTGCTTGACCAGAGGCCCAATGATGCAGAATTTCAATGGGCTGCCATAGTGTGGGTCACCATGCTGCATTGTTTGCATTTCCAATTAATATGGTGACCACCACTTTTGGATTCTGCTCATGTCTTCCATCAGGCAAGGAAAAGTCACTTTAGCAGGCCCATCTATTATAAATAATAATAACTAATAACCTAATCAAAAATTTCTACAAAATATAATACATTATGAAACTTATAAATCAATTCCATTCAAGTAATATATTTCTATTATTAAAAAAAAATTGTCATGCCCACAGATAAGTTTTCTTTTCTTCTTCAAGTATAAAGTCAGTCAACTCGGCGAATCAGTCAAATTATTGTTTCATTATTCAAAAAGGGTAAATTAATTATAATGTTACAAAATTTTATATACTTCTAACATCTTAAAAATAAAATTAGTTTAATTGAATAATAATAGGTAGGTATATACAGCTTTTAATTAATCTTTCGAATCAATCACAAACACTGATACTAAGTCTTCCAATAATTTCCAGTGTTTTGAGTCGCTATGGGTAATTTCGACTAGATTATTAGGTTGAAAAAATTTAAAAGGATAACTAAGTAGTTACTTTTACACGTTTTTTTTAGTTACATTTGCACGTTATATTTAGTTACTTTTGCACTTATTTTTAGGTTCTTTCAAATTTTAGCCACTTAAAAATATTAGAGTATTTGAATTAAAATAAACGTGGCTCTAAAAACTACTTCATTACTTCTGTTTATATTCTTTTTAACGACTAAAGTACATAATTACGAGAAAAGATAATTATTTTATAAATAAGATAGATTTAATAATGAGTTGCTTATTTATGAAAGTTATATAAAAAATGCAGGAAGGAAGTAAGCTTGCTTTTTATAAATAGTGTTTGTTGTCTCAAATATTTTTACTTTACGCTGTTTTTTATCCTCTTCTGATTGATTCAGTTTTATTTCATATAGGGCAACTAAAATAAATTGTTAGTGAAGTGATTACATGGTTTACGGTAAATTTCGCACTATTACCCACATAACGACTCAGAAACCTGCTGACATAACATTCGATACACCATATTACAAAATATATTTACAAAGTTACTAAACGTAGTACAAAGCGTATGACTAAATTCCATCCAACTATTAAATAAATGTAATACAAAAGTTGTAGTAACTTTCATTGGCTTAAGCTTACATGCTTATTTTAATAGGAATCTCAAATGAACACTAAGATCAGAGACTTGACTTTTATTTTGTTTAAGACTTACACAGACTAGCAACCTTCTTTGGTTAATATTTTTATAGATGTTGAATCAATTTGAAACACCCTACTTCTGTGTAACTCTGTATTGTCGAGTTTACGATTAATACGAACACGAAAAACTGATGAAAACTCAAAATGGTTGCTTTACAAATCACATATGTATACATCAACGCAATGTTGCTAGTCTGTAAAAGACCTAAGAAATTGTCCCCTCAACTTCTGTTTAGACGTTTTCTTGCTGCATTGTGGGCGTTTGGAAAAATATATCTACTTAGCATATAATTACCAAATTGTATCCACGTGTACGAATATCACTTGTCTTGAAGTAACTTTAGAGCTTTTACATTTTTTTACGTATTAGCGTAACAGATTACGGTTCGAACTTCATTGACTTTTCTGAATTTCGTCTTATATTTTACTTTAACTTGTAGCCCTCAGAATATTCTTCTCTTCTGTGACATGTGGTGAAACACTTATACACAGTGTGCATAATCTATGTGTGCAACAGTGAATTCCCTTCTTAATTCATCCATAGAAATTCCGAAAAATACAGAATGACTTTTGACACAATGATTGATTTGGACACAATGGTGAGCCCCCTTCGACTTGTTATTGTAAGATACATTGCTTAAAATATTCTAAATTTAGTTGCCATGTTTTTGGCTAGTTACACAATTCTTTTAATATACCTCGTCTTCCTTAGCTCAATAATAATCGTTGACTAAGAATAGATCCCCTTTATTAATGTGCTGTAATTCCTTTGATAAGCGTAACAAATTACAATCAATACAAACACGAGATCTTATAAATATTATAAGTGACAAGACCTTCTGGTCTTTTTAAGAATGTGATGACGTAACAATTTAGTTCTCTCTAAACGGTTGAGCAAATATTTCATTGAGAAGCTGTTGATATTCTTCTGCGTTATATAAATAGTCTTCATCATCTAAAACTCCGGTTGCGTTAGACCTGAAAGTTATTTAAATATTAGGAGTTTTGAAACGTAGTTCCTGAAATTAATGGGTTGAACTACAAATAAACGAATAATTTACAGAGAATTTTAAAAATTCTACTCTTTCTTTACTTTTATATATAAAAAAAAACCTGACCAAGTGCGAGTCGGACTCTCGTCGGACGAACCCTCGTTGAGTTCTGTACAAACCTATAGGTATATTATATGATGTAACTAAAAATTTACGCTTTTCGCAATTTTTCCTTTATATGATGTTGCTTCGTATCAAATTTAAAAATACTGAGTTCACGAAACGATTTCACGAACAACTGTAAATTTTAGTTCCCTTACGAGTGTCGACAATTTGCAGTATAAACGGCTGTATCTTTTGATTACGTTGGCTTTTAAGTTTGATTTTTTCACAGTCATACATATATATAGTCACCGTCACGCCTTCCTGAGAAAATCAGTCTTCACAGACAGACAGACGGACAATGAAGAGAGCCTATAAAGGTTCCGTTTTTTCCTTTCGAAGTTTGGAACCCAAAAAAGATCCACCGGCGCCGGCATCTGCCTCCTTAATCAAGTTGTATTCGTAAACTTAGAAATATATTGGAATGACGTCTCTCAATGCTAAATCACGTGGTCAAACAAAATATTAGAAAATAATACAACAGATAATTTATAAAAATAAAAATTATTTTAGAAAGTCTTACCTCGTTACCTCTCTTTTTCTTCGTGGATGCAATTCAGAAGCAACTTCAATACAAAGTACTCCAAAGTGACTATTGCAAGGGTATCTGAAAACACGTTTTTAATGTATTTCAAAGATAGGAAACTAATTCCAGCTCTTAATAAAGTGAACAGTTCTAAGTATTTTGCATCAATTCTATCTATTTAGCAACCATTACATATCTACGATGGTCAATGTACTAATGAGAAATGTCTTATAAAATACTTAGTTAAAATCATGTGTAATGACTGATATGATTTATGTGTAATCTATAGGTAAGTTTGTATTTCCTTTGGATATTTTATAAACATAGTAAGTTGAAAGTTAAGAATGACATTACATATTATTTTACCTTTCCTGCGCCAGGATCTTGTGTCCATTAAGTGAAGAAGCGAGACCTCTGTTTGTTGGATCTCCGTTTTGCCATTCATTGCAGTATGCGTCTAGAGCCCGTTCGCCATTTGTCCGAGATCCATGCCATATTACCTTCTGTGGCCTATGTTCATATAAGTCTAATATTATGTTTCAATAACAACAAATAAATATTAAAATTAAACATAAGAATACAGTTTATGTCATCAAAATTATGACGGAAACATTTACAGCTTGGATTACAAATTTCCCTGCAGAGTCCACCTCCAGGTGACGAACATTTTAAATACAGATTAACCAAGGGTTTATTAATAAAATGACTCATTTTGTGCAAAGCTAGTGCTCTTAAATAAAAATATGCTTTACACAACCTAACACTCAAACTTACCAATGCGGATCAGTCATTATATTTCGCCCATCGAAGCTGTAAATCCGAGCGTCTGGATTCAAGGCATCTTTACCATCAAACATTTCAGAGAAAGACTTGAACAGCATCTCGCCATATGTGTTAACTACCGGCAGGTGCCGGTCAGAGTATCGCACAATTGAGTTCAAGTTCTGTATTCTGTAAAATAAAAATCAGTTAAAAAGCAAAAACCTTTTATTTCAAGTGTGGGGGAACGGGTCACATATCCGTCACACAAAGGGATGATCCGGCCAGGCGAGGTGATCATGCCTGGCGGGCCACTGCCTAACGGTTGATATGCGTTGTATGTGGAAGTCACCACACAAGTACAGTTTTCAGAATGTTACATTTATGACTCTATACAATCCATAATGTACAATGTAAAACAGCACGTACTATAATAAAATATAATGAGTTTTTTTATTATAAAAAAAACCAACTTTTTCTTTTTTTTATTAACCACTACAGTATTTAAAGAAATATATATATGACGTATATTGTGACAACAAACAAGAATAAAACAATAAATTTTGTTATAGTACTTGATGTTGATTTAGGCCGGAGGAATTGAAGAAAATAATTTTACATTTTTCCTGCCTCGTTGGAGCACTGGTAGCATATGCGACTACTGTGCTTGAGGTCTCGGGTTCGAGTCCCGTGTCGGGCCAAATGTTTGTATGATCTGCAAATATTTGTTTCGGAATTTGGATGATTTCTGTGTGTAACATGGTTATATTTACAAAAAAAGCATATATATATATTTATATCAGTAGTCTAGTACCCATAATACAAGCTCTGCTTAGCTTGAGACTGGATGGCGATATGTTAGGTATCTGAAATATTTATTTATTTATTTTACAATAAAGCTTGGAAAATTAAAAATATACTACTTATTTAGTAATCATTAATATAGCTAAAAATAAAAACATATCTGCATAATAATAAATATATATATATATAAATAAATATTATCACTATTACTAAGTTACTAATAACTATATATAAGTATAGTATAAACCTCAATTGAAATAATATACACTAGATGTTAAACTGTTTATTTGTAAAGTATACACTTAACGTATTAACGACAATGACACCTCACAAACTTAATCTAATGAAAGTTTTATTGAGATAAACTAACTTGCTAGTGAGCAGGGCTCTGAAGGTTCCTCTGAAGCCAGCACGTCTTCCTTGTCGGTAGCACGCGTAATCCGCTCGTCTAATACCATGCATGCTTCCTGATAGTGGCTCATTCAAAGCTGCTAAATGAATCTGTATAAAATAGAAACAGTCACTAGTCATTAGGCTTTTTTTTTGTATAAACGAACAAAAACATTTGTAAATAGATATATTACTAAGCCCATTCAATGTTTTCATACAAGCTAAAGTTATCATTTAGTAACTCTGTCTGTCTGTTATGCTTTCACGACTAAACGATGTATAGACTTACATTAAATTGGGCATGGAGATACTTAGATTATTGAGAAAGGACAGGCTACTCTTTACTTCGATAACCGGCATGAACGCGGGCAGATACCCGGCGCTCGCAAAATCTAGTTTGAAATAGCCTAATTAAACCGCAATCATGATATGAATATATTATCCGTAGTAATTTCGCCTTTAACCAATTACAAATATCAATAAATTATACAAAAACAGATTCAATACGACTTTATCTTTTTGGTTGTTTTGAGCAAAATAGTACAGTGCCGTCACTTAACCAGTATCAAAAAAAATAAAACTTCCCGTTTTTAAACACGTGACGTTAATAAGTGTGACTTTAAGATAATTTCGAAAATATGTCCACTGGACAGACTTCTTAAAAAATCTTTGTAATGAATCTTTGAAACATCTTTGTAATTAATTATTGTAAACTCCTAAAAAATGTAGTACTTTAACTTTATTTAGTTAAAAAAACTACCAAAAAAGGAACCATAGAACCACTTCGGCTATATTACAAAAATAAGATCTATAAATTAATTTTGCTGTGGACTTTACACCACAAACTACTGACGTGTTTCCAATATGTCAATACTGGATATATATAAAGGCGTCAGTGTTTGACAAGCATATCAGATAATCGACTTTATTTATTGGATTAAATATTTTGGCGCTGTATCCTGGTGCCCTAATCATGTGACGTGTAAGTCATTTGTATTGAATTAATATTCTGTGTTTAACCAATTCTCTACACACATACAAATAAATATAATAGCTTTTAAGAGTCCACTGAAATAAGTATTGGCCTACTGTACTACGTCTCACTAAACAAGTTGGTAGAGGATTATTTTCAAGTTTTTCTTCTCTTTGCAAATAAATACAATTACGAGAGACAATTAATTGTTATTTTATTGAAGATCGATATTTTTTTGCATGGAACATACTATTACATTCTGCATCGGTGACCTTAACCTCTGGGGTCTTTTGGTGTAATATTTTTCAAGTTCTGTTTTGAGTGAGTACGCTAAGTATTTTATTAACATGTCATTACAATCTCGAGTCGTATTTTACATATGTATTAGTACTATAGTGCAAAAGGTAATAAGGTCAATAGGCGAGATTATTGTTGTTATTTTTTTGTTTTGTATTTTTTACGCATATATTCCCAGTACAGTTTTTTTTTCTTTTTATGGTATTGGGGCGGACGAGCAGACGTATCGCCTGACAGTAAGCGATTACCGCCGCCCATGAACCCTCGCAACAGAGGCGTCACAAACGGCATGTGTTGTCGACCTTTGTGGAATGGGGAAGTGGATGGAGGAGGGGTTGGGATATGGATCTCCGGCATCCTCACTCACTCGGTGAAACACTCTGCTGAGCTTGGGATTAGATGGCGTTGTGTGTAAGAGTGCGAAATATTTATTTATGTCAACTAAATGAGTATGATAAGGAAATATTAAATCAATTGTTAGTTTGGACTTTGATATTGGATTATTTGATAATGTTAATCGTTTCTTATTGATAAGGAAATGCTAAAAATGTACCCAATGTCATTTGAAAAGGACAAGGCAAATGTGATTTTACTTTTGAATACATTAGAGTATAAAATTTGAATATAATTTACAAATGTACCTACAGAGACATCAAACTAGCTTAAAACACCTTCGATCTTCATGAGTAATGAATTAAGAATACATAGGGTCATCATATTCATCCTTTGTGTGCTCTGCAAGAAAAGGCAAAACTTAAACCCTATATAAACCCCCCTGGCCAGCGAAGTATAGTACGTTAAACACTTCTTGCTAAGGAGATTCCTATATACCGACCGCGCCGTCGTTGCTTACCCTCGGTGATTGTTTCTAAACATTGAGTGCAACTGGGCTATGAGCGCCTCTTACATGCTAATATGTATAATCAAAGGAAGCAGACATATTAATACCGTAGTATTAATATGTCTGCTTCTCGTATTCAACTTGAAGATGTAGTAAGGTTAGACGTATCTAACCTTACTACATCTTCAAGTTGAATACGAGAAACTTGATATCTTAAATGTTATTTAGGGTGCTAGTAGTGGACAAAAAATTGTAAAAACATAGAGAATTACTACAAATTCAAATATAACTTAATAGCAGTACTATATAGCTGTCCTTTACGACTAAATTTACTCTGAAAAAAAAATTAGTTTATTCGCTCTGCTGTCTGTGGAAAAGCGAGTGGGTTGCGGGTGGGTAAATATTTTCATTCAAAGAGGTATTTCTAAATAGTTTCTTTTATACATTGATAGTGTTTCGAACTTACGCTGGGTCCAACGACGGGCGTGTTTTCCACATAGTTAGATATAGGTGGCACGTGGACTAAACTAGCAGCGGGCATGGGAGGCGGCGGAGGTGGAGGGGTAGCCGGCGCAGGCGCAGCTTGCGTTACTAATGATCCTAACTGTTGAAAAATTTCAGTTGAAAATTTAACAGATGAATGAATATCAAGAAGTATGTTAAAAATTAAGACAAGAATGCCATACTTTACCTTTACTACATGAAAGAATTTCTAATTTATAAAGGCATTTCCCTTTTTGTCTGTACTGTATGTTATACTACTTAACAGTTAAAATACTTAACAGAAAATTTGGTTTTTATGTTTCATGTAGCAAATTCTGTTGAATGTCTCTATTGTATGGGATAGTTAAGCTACTATTAATACTATTGTTTAATTTTATTGCTTGATGAGGTTAATCGTTTACCTATGTCATATACCATAATTTGTTATGTCCATTAACTTGGATAGTATTATCCCGATGCTTTAGTATTTTATATACTTAGAAATGATAAATCTTGTCTCTTTGGTAGTGTTATAAGAAAATAAACGAATACTTACTAATACATATTGCCAGCCAGAATTAATTTTGACGAATAAAGCTTGCTCTTCGACAACGTAAGCCAACGCGCCGACAGGATTCGATGACGCGAGCTACAATACAAATATTTGTTTAACAAAACTACACAAAAATACTACATTGAGTCAAATCCTTGCGGCTTTATTCAATAAACTTTGTTCAATAAACAAAGTTGACAAAATTGACAGAGTTTTATATTCAATATTAAAAAAATATAAAGGTTTAACGTAAACGGAGTTATGTTAATCAAAGAAATGAAAGTAAAGTAAATAAGAAATATGTAAAAAACTGAAATATTAAAGCATTTATAAATAACTGAATTAATTGCACGTGATTGGCATCAAACATACGTATTACTATTCCTAAAATGCGGTTCATAATCTAAACTCAGAGGCTCAATTGTATAATATAAGGACTTAAATTCTTACATTACATATGTGTATTTTAAACCGATATCAAAAAAGGAGGAAGTTATCAATTCGACTGTATTTTTTTGTTTGTTCTCTCATAACTTTCGACTGGGTGAACCGGTTTTAATGTTTCTATTTTTATTTGAAAGCTGGTGCTTCCCTAGGTTCTAGGTTAGGTCTCCCTAGTGGTCTAGTTCTTGAAGTCGGTTTTTTTTGTCAAAATTTGTGATTATTAGGAAGTTAATCTCTGGATAACTAGCCCTATGATGCAGAAACATCTCAATAGGCCGCTATAATGTGGGTCACCGTACTGCATTGTTTGCATGCGCAATCAGTATGGTGACCACTGCTTTTAGATTCTAATCATGTTTTCCAACAAGGAGAGTTGAGTCACTTTGTTATATATGTGTATATATAAAGAGTGTACTTACTTTTAACATTTCCTCCGTAGTTTGATACACTGCGGCACTGGGAACAGACTTGGTTGTGCCTTCGGCCTGGCTAGCTCCTGAATGTCCGTGAGCGGGACCTGTTTTATCCATAATATATTTTGTTATTTGGGTTTCTATAAAGATTTTTATATGAAACTAGCTAAATAAAATTAGACTAAGTTACTCTTTATGTCATGAAATGTCTGCCCGTGGAGTCTCATCAGAATCGGTCGGGACGTTTCAGAGATTATCTGCGACTAACAGTCAGACAGACAAAAAATTAAAAAATATATATACACAAGTACCGTATAAACTTTCATATGCATTATGTGAAAAGCTGTTAATTTGAAATTACAAACACATCTCAATTTTATTTATTTGTATAGATGTATAGATACACTAACTATCTGTAGTGGTTTGTTTTCTACTCTTATAATAATGTAATAATATTTTTTTTAAATATAACACATTTTTAACCGAATATAAATGTAGAGGAATGGATATCGTGTCCCTCCAACACAAAGGGAGGAGCCTCCGACCAGGCGAGGTGATCATGCTTGGCGGGACACTGCCCTGAAGTTGTATATATGTGAATCGTCGTGAGAACCTATATTGCGCAATGCAAGATTGGTAGTTTTTTAATTTTCTTCGATACTCCGTAGTTCAATGTTTCTTCAGTAGATGGCGCTGTCATATATTTATATTGTTGCGCTGTATGTGGAAGTCGCCACAATAAATACAAACGCTATACAAGGATACCCGATATTTTTAACTAAATTGGAAGACTAAAAGTAAGTAAATAAAGGTAGGGAAGATCCCTTCAGTTCTTTTAATCCCTACAGTTCGTTAAATTAGGAGAGTGGTGAAGAGTGGATCCGGAGGGATTATAAATAAGTGCAAACACTATGTACAATAAAACAAAAGGCAAGTTTTTACTTATCTTTTACCTTTTGTCGTACTTACAATAATTTTTATGTCGTCATATCGATAGTATTATAGACTAATCTCATTTAACACTTGATAAGGTTTCGTTTGAATCATCGTTATTTTATGTAATTTAGATACATTATCGGATAAATTTGTGACGTTATATATATATATATATATATATCCTAAGCAAAAATAATTGAATAAAAAAATATTTTGCCAATTGGACACAAATACCTACTTGGTAAAATATTCGACTAAGCTTCATATTGTACATCTTTTAACACACATTGTAAATTTTAATAGCCTATAAACAGTGTAAACATTATTCATTAGGTGCCATATTCAAGCGAAAGTCTATAAGTCTATATCATATCAGATAACTAGACAGAACTAAATGGACACCCTTCCGGCTTTCCTCAGATCCGGTCAGCCACGAAGTCAATAAATAATGGCCGTATATTGAATTGTCAAGCTGATACCCAAACGAACGATCAAATCTTTAAGATATAAGAAAACTATTTAAACATAACAGTTAACAAAATGACAAAATAAATAGTGCTTTTGAATTAAACAATAAAAGAAGTGGAGTTTAGCGTGTTTCTAATGAAAGACCCATTATAAAATTCTTACTTTTAACTATGGCTCTGATATTTTGTATTTACTTGCACTTTTTTTTCATATATGTTATATGCTTTTCTCTATTATATGTGATGTGCATTAGCATAGGAAAGTAATTTACATTTATGAGTTACCTACATAAACTTTAGTATTGAGACCAGCTAATCAAATGTATTAAAATCATAAAGAAGAAGAATCAAAAGCTTAAAGAAGCAATGTAATGTTCTAAATTAACTCAATAGTTAACTATGCACATCGATTACGAGCGTATTTTGCTGAACAGGTTAAAAAGTCACAGATGTAGATGATACATATTATCTACATTAGCCAGAAGCTTATGCAAGTACTAAAGAAAGTTGCCAGCAGAAGTAATCTGGTTGTAAAAAAGAAGTCAAGTACGCATTTTAACTTATTGATCTCGCTTAAGACTAGGTCATATTTGCATTAAACCTTCATTACTCAAGATATATTTTTTTATCTTATTTTACTTACCATTCCTATCACCAATACGATCCCTGTCTCTATCTTTAAGAGCTTTGAGCTGGTCAAGTGCGCTCTTTGCAGCTGTATTATGAAGCAGCGTCCAAAAAATATAATTTGTAAATAGTAATAACAATTTGGCACATCACACAACCGTTTATTTCTGAACAAGGTAAAGATTGTTTTAAGGTGATCCAATTGTTTTTAAATGTACTTATGAACTTTCTAAATACTAGAGATTTTAAATTTTACCATACTTTATACATATATTCATTTTAGTCTCTTTCTGAATAGAAATTGATATATGACCTCTGGTTGACCGCAAAGGATTGCCAGAATGGTGCTGGCGATCCTTTCTGCTCAATAACAGTACGGGTCTCTTAAAATGGATTATTAGATGTTGAATAGTAATATTAATTTCAGCTTTGGAATCCAATAGAAAATTTAAAAGAAATACGAAGATTGAAGTCTAAGATCAGGTGTATTTGCAATCGTTAAGTAAACGGCAAATTAATATACTTAATACTGAACTTACGCGGTCTCCCATAGATCTTGGGACTTCCATGTACAGGATATTCTTCATAGTGACTAAAGCCAGGCTCTCCCTTTGGACCTACTATAGAGACTCCTGGTGGCCCTGGAGGTCCCGGAGATCCTGGAGGTCCAGGAGGTCCTGGCAGGTACTGAATTGCTTCTGACATTGTTCCTGAGGGCCCTGGCGGACCAGCTGGCCCTGTAGCACCGGGTAATCCGGGTAGGCCGTCAAAACCTCGGTCTCCTTTTTCTCCTTTGAACTGTGAGAAATTATAAGAGTGCTTAATTGAAGCTGTTTCTAGAATAGTTCCATTTACAAAGATTTAGATAAATAAATGTTAGGGAAATATAATGATCATAATAGGCATTAGTTATTTCATAAATAGCTGATCGTATATTTTTTAATGTATTCAAGTATTCAGTCAGTTAATTAGTCAGCTTATTTTCTAGAATCAGCAATATTTGCAATGGTTATTTCATTACTACAAAAATCTGGGTGTGAGTCTAAAAACAAATCTTGAATAATATGCAACCTCATGCTTGATAAGCCAATAACAGCTCGCTAACAATTATCTGTTGTTTTCATTCTTATGGTTATCCAGAAAATTTGAAACAACAGTCTTAAGATATCCACACTTGTTTCTCCAGATCATTAATTTTTACTTCAAATACTCTCATTAACTCCCTGATTTGAGGTCCAACGTAAATACCCTTACTCTTTTGCTTTGCATTACCTTTTTTAGGAAATTTTTGGTTCAGTCTAAATCATTGATACCGCAAACGGCATATGGCGGTGGCCTTTCTTCCAATCAGTTAAATTCTTAACACAAATTATGCAACAGATAGGAGGGGCCAAAGGTTTGACTTGATGAGCCGTAAAGAAACCAAAATAATGGTGATAAATCTCCAATGCAAGTGTAGTGAAACTTCGTCTTTGTTTTTTGTAAGTTAATTCACCACAAACATAACAAAATGTATCAAGGTCATTATTACACTTTCTCAACATTTTTAAACAATCTTCAAAATTACTAATAAACATTAAATTTGCTTGAATACAAAAATATTAATTTTATTTCTATTTACTTCGAACGTTTACTTTTACTGCCCTAGCACAGATTATGCTTATCAACACATCACAAAATCCGAGGCAAATCGAAACAAAACTACTCGATCATTAAAGAGAATAGGTGGCTAAAACAGCAGCAGAGTTCATGTGGCATGACTAGTGTTAACTAGTGTGAGTGAACACAAAATATAAGTATATAGTTTTACTATTATAACCAATACTATACCTACATGTGAAAATATCCTTTAAGCTAGGGAAATTCAGTGTTCCTAAGAAATAGAAAATAACTTTTACGCGTGCGGAGCCGCCAGGGAATGGTTAATACTCAACAAAATACGAGTCAAGGTAAAAACGAGTATAATATATCTCAACGCGTGAGAGTCGAAGGATCAGTACCTAGAGCCTACAAAGCTTCACGTAATTCTTACATAATATTCACTTTTTTCAAGTAACTTCTTCTTGTGTGACGGAGTTATATGAGCTAAGTCACACAAGAATATTGACTCAAAATAAATCTACATAACGGATTCCCATAAATATTAAATCCTAGCAAAACTTGCTCATAAATACACGACTATACTCCTACACATATTGTGATTAATGGAATCCAGAAGTGGTACGAAAAGCTCAAATTTTTACCTCACGTCAATTCGGCTAACGTTCTGTATAATTCATAAATCTGAATACATAACCGCATAAACAGGGGAAAGCGAGTTCCCTATAAAGTCAAAAGTTGTAAGCTTACGGATGACATAGAAAATCGCAGTTTATGATGTCGCTGGGTAAGGAAGTTTGTTTTATGGAGCAACTCCCTTTGGGATAATTTTGTTATAAAGAGCTTGAGGGCCAGAGCACGGAAAATGGCCTTTTTCATATACTATTACGTTATTTTCTTGGGAAATCTGGTTTGAAGTTACATGATTAACAAGTGCTGAAAAATGCCACGTTTCAAGCGTGAGTTAAACTTAATAATTGTCTTTGGCGAAGAGCTGATTATCAAGGTAAGGTTTTACGGGTTCGGAAGGGTTATTAGCGTTGGGTAAAGACTTGTACTGTTTCCTGTTCTCCCTGTTTCTAATATTTATAGTAATAATATGCTTGCTAATGCAAAAGTAGATGAACCGCGAAAACGTTTAATGGATATTGGTCTGCTAATATTTATTTTGTGAAAAAGAAAATTAATATATTTAACGAACAATTGTTGATAATAAAACAATGATCACCGTTGTTGAGACCTGGTTATAGGCGGCGGCACGTTACTTGGCCAGATTTACAAATTAGACAGAAGTACAAATTATTAGTGGACTATACTAGTAATTTATAGTTTGTAGACCCGACGCTGTCTCTTCGCTATTCCGATCGACAGAACAAATTCGGTCGTAGTCCATTGTATCTATGCCGGCTAGAATGTCGAAGGGTGGATATAGCATTAGGATCGTCGCCGCCTCGTACGAGATCGTTTAATTATTCGTTTACATGTGCAGCGTTTATTTATATTCATCTCGACCCTACATATATTTATATGTTGCTGGCAATCTGTATAATCTGGTATTGCCCAATACCTAGGTAATGTATACAATCCCAAAAACGCGTAGGGAATGTGTGTAATATTATTTATTGAAGTGAAACTTCTTTAGGCGCATGAGGGTAAAATTTTTACAAATGTAACGTCACGCAAGTATGCAACGGAAGAGTCAAAAATGAGAGAGAGAGCGGTCGAGACCGATTGAGAGAAAGTAAGACAGGGCGAACGTAGCATGAAGCAACTAGCGATGGAGTGACAGTAGGGAGCAAGCAAGTGAGAAAGATCGAGAGAAAAAGTGAGATAGAGCGATTGTCTTATCACGCACAGTGCCATGGAGCGAGAGGTGGGAGAGAGCTAAGAAGTTATACTTCTGACATGTGTACTTTGTACGCACGCACTTTCTTTTTTATACTTTGCCTAATTATTCTATAAAATGCCTAATGCGCAGTCAATGATGTTAGCACATCATTGACTGCGCATCTACGGGAACAGGTAAAAAAATAATTCACTCAAACTGCACTGCACGGTTGGCCACTAGGTTTATTGTATATTCCTAATGTGGGAGTTGCCTTTTTAAAGAGAAAAAAAACTCAACTTATCCATATATTATGATTCAACAACAACAGAGCGAATCTTGGATGATCACTGTTCTAACCAAACCTAAGCCTATATAATTCTGAATAAAGTTGATTTTAAGCAGACAGAATACGTTTCTAGGTAGGAGTGCGCCTAGCTACGCACTCCCACACAATATTGATAAATACAGACCTACTTATTTACACATTGCGGTGGGTCAGAAGGTATTCTATATAATCCTCTGAGATTATATAAAATACATAGGTAAACTATGTAATGGATACTTATATTCATATTATTTCATACATGGACTGGCAAGGTATTTTATACATTGCCTGGGTATTATATAGAATACTTGAATTATACAGATTGCCGGTAACATAATATTGATACTCAAATTCTTTATGCATTTTAAAGGTTTACAAAAGATGGTATCCCCTTTCGAAATAAAATTCCCAGGGTCGCCACTGTAGATGTTCGAAACATTATTAATTTATTTATCCTTTTATTTCATTCTTCAAAAACCATGTCAGTTATAGTTTTTCTCAAGTGTTAATATACTACTATACGTATATAATAATAATAATATTATAATATATGTACGGATTGATAGCCAAGAGCCTCGACCAACACCTCAAGAGGCTCACGTACGATGGTTGGATCAAGGGTCTGATGCAGAAGGCAGTCCTTCTTGACACGGCTCGTATTGTCAGGAGGTTCCTTTATTTGGAGCCCTAACCACCGGTTTCTTGGTCCCTGTACCCGAAGTCGGTGGTATACTATTTTTATATTTTTAAATGTATTTGTTTTTATATGTATATTTAAAAATATAAATAATATGTATATGTGAATTTAATAAAGGAAATATAATATTATTATAATACACTACAGGTACTGATCAATGTAAAAGGTATGCCGACTGTGTTAATGATTTCTAAAATACGCAATATATACGCCTTTCAAAACTTCAAACCAAAATAACATAGGTATTTCAAGGTTATACACTACAACAAACATGCACGTTACTCAACAAATAGAGATCAAAAAAACATTAATTCAATCTTTTTATTATCGTTGTTCTTGAGTTTTGCTTCTCAATTGCAGAATATACTTTTAAACTTATTCAATGTATCTAAACCTTCTATGTCTAATATGAGCCTTTGAACGCAAATATTTCAAGGTTATCATCAGTATCAGTTTTATTATCGTTGTACTAACAATATATGAACTTTTCAAGGCAAATATTTCAAGGTTATCCAAATACTACACCACATTACATAACAACTAGAGATAAATAAAACATTTGTATATAAGTATAAATTTACTAAATTTATCAAATGTTTTCTAGGACACATTTACAAGTTTTAGGTATTAGAAACCGGTATCCAGCTATAATTATAATGTCGTAGTCTGCAAGACTAGACAACCTATTTTGCTGTTAACAAAGTGCATTGTAATTGGTCTCTGAATATTTGTGTTTTGATATAACTGTACCTCTGGTTTCAAGCGTGCAAGTAATGACTTATAACTAGGCGTATAACTAAATAGTCATAACATATCATATCTATAGAGTAAGTTTGAATTTATCAACTTTATTGTTAGTCAAATATCAAAGTATGGTACGTACAGATAATAATTCGCTAGATAACAATTATATTATCGTCTATACGGATCCACATCGCGTATAGTTATTTTTACTGTCATTTATATATCTTTATGTAGGCAAGTCCAGTCGTTGTACAAGTAGTTACATCATAAATGTAGTACCGCGCGAACGATCGCCGTTGTTTTATAAAATGTTATTTATAGTGTTCTTTGTGTTGTTAGCGCTCTATTTTTATGGTGTAAGAACATTCAACTACTGGAAAAATAGAGGTGTCAAACATGCCAAGCCATTACCATTTGTTGGAAATAATTTAAAACAGTTCTGTAGACAAGCCAGTATAGCCATGATGGCTACAGAAACATACAACAGTTACCCTGACGAAAAAGTTGTAGGTTTCTTCAGAGGCACATCTCCAGAACTTGTGATAAGGGACCCAGAATTAATAAAACGTGTTTTATTAACTGATTTCCAATGCTTTCACCCCAGAGGACTTCAACCACACAAGACAGTTATAGAACCTTTAATGAAAAATATTTTCTTCGCTGATGGAGATCTATGGCGATTATTAAGACAGAGATTTACACCTGCTTTTAGCACAGGCAAGTTGAAGGCTATGTTTCATATTATCACTGAGAGAGCAGAAAAATTAAAAGTTATTACTGAAGAAGTAGTTGATCGTGAATATTATGACGTAAGAGAACTCATGGCACGCTATACAACGGATTTTATTGGAGTTTGTGCCTTTGGAATTGATATGGATTCGTTGAATAATGAAAACTCGCAGTTTAGAAAACTAGGCAAACGAATTTTTCAGAGGAACTTCAGAGATACTGTTAATGCAGCTTTAAAAATGATGTTTCCTGAATTATGTAAAAATTTACATTTCTTAACACCTGAATTGGAAAGAGAAATGAAATTCCTTGTCCAAAATGTCCTAAAGCAAAGAAACTATAAGCCATCAGGTAGAAATGATTTCATAGATCTTATGTTGGAATTAAAACAGAAAGGAGTAATGGTTGGAGAATCAATTGACAAAAAGAATCCTGATGGCACACCTACAATTATTCAACTCGAAATGGATGATTTACTAATGACCGCTCAAGCGTTTGTTTTCTTTGGGGCTGGGTTTGAAACATCATCGACAGCATCTAGTTACACATTACATCAGTTAGCTTTTAATCCAGATTTCCAAGAAAAAGTGCAAAAAGAAATCGACACTGTATTAGCAAGATACGACAATAAAATAACGTACGACGCTATCAAAGAGATGAAATACTTAGAGATGGCATTTTACGAATCCATGAGGATGTATCCGTCAGTAGCTTATTTAATAAGAATGTGTGCTGTGCCACAATATACCTTCCCTGAAATAAATCTAACTATTCACCAAGACGTTAAAGTAATAATTCCTATTCAAGCAATACACAGAGATGCAACGTACTTTCAGGACCCAGATAAGTTTTATCCTGAACGGTTTAGTGACGGAGCTAAAGAAGCTACGAAAAATTTTGTGTATCTGCCATTTGGTGAAGGTCCTCGGTCTTGCGTTGGTGAGCTTATTCATAAGGCAGCTAATAGAATCAAATTATATTAATTTAGACATACATTGGAATTTAAACTATTAGCTTTTATTATAAAGATTGAGGCTAGATTTTACAACTTGTTTATTTCTTCTACGGTAGGCTTTTTTATTACCGTAATCAGATATAGTATAGGTATAGTGGTAATTGGGTAATGGAGGATATACTCGGAACTTTACCATTATAGTAATATCTGATTATCTTTACTTTAAACCTAACCGTTACACCTTAACAAAATCAAGTAAAAATTAAATCAATTAAATGAAAGGATAATAAATTAATTCCATTACATATTGTTTCTAAAATAAACTTTAAATCATCAGGTCTAAATTATGTATAACTTTGTAGGTTTTTTAACTATAGCACTTTTATTTGAATATTTCGTAATTATTAATATTATTTTAGGTGCCAGATTAGGACAAATGCAGTCAATGGCTGGCTTAGCAGCTGTCCTTCATAAATACACCGTCGAGCCTGCAGCCTGTAGTGAAGAGAATCCTTTGCCAGAACCCTCGGGTGTTGTCTCTGAAGGGTTTATTAATGGATTACCTCTTAAAATTAGGAGACGTGAAACTATTTCATAAGTCATGCTTATGATATAGTTTATGGAGTAAGACTGTTAATATAAGTGATATAAAAGTTGATATTTAGGTTAAATGGGTAAATAGAAAATAAACTTTTATATATTTACCATAGAGACGTCTAAAATATTTACTCCTGGATCTCCTTTCTCCCCTTTAGGTCCTGGAAGTCCTTGCGGTCCTGGGGGCCCTAATGTGCCTGGGCGTCCCTGTAATAAGACCATAGCTAAATTATTCTTATAAGTTTTTTTTACCGTAATCAGATATAGGTATAGTGGTAATGGGGTAATGGTGAATAAAGAGTTAAATTATCCCTATAGGTAACCGATACCGTTTTTTTTATGTGCATTGAAAATCCGATTTTAATATTTTTGTTTTCATATTTTTCCGTCTTACGAACTGTACATATTGATATATACTGTACTGTCTTGTAGAGATGTTACAGTTGTATTGTGATTTTATTTCTGTAGTTAGAAATCTGTTTTTATTCGAATTGTTATATTTAATGTAATTTTCAAAATTGTGGTAGTCTGCCAATAACAAATGAAAAATGAGAAATGACGTTAAAGTACATGGAAGTTTCGTAAATGTAATTCGTATTATATTTCTTTTCGATCTTTGTTTTTATGAAGCTTTTGTACTTTTAACTAATATACTACATTAGAATAAATAAATATTAATAATTAAAAATTATAAATTATATATTTAAGATAAAAATATATAAGTATGACTAATAAATAAGCTTAGCTTGTTAGTTACCTTGGAATTCTTAGCAGCATAACATGAAAAAGTGTTATTAATATTAATTATTATATTAATTTTAAGGATTAAGGTTTGTCAAGAAAATGAAGAAGAAGAATTCTTAGTGAACCATGACTTAAAATTTCATTTCTAATTATCTGAAGTTTTAACTAATGTTTCAATAAATAATATAACGAGTAAATGCACAAATACGTACAATCCATCCAGGTAAGCCTATATCTCCTTTTTCTCCAGGCCTGCCTGGTGGCCCAGCAGGGCCTTGGAGACCAACCGATCCTTTAGGTCCCACTGGACCTGGTCTTCCTCTTCTACCACGAGGCCCTGAATCACCTTTATCGCCCTGTTTGATATTTCATATAAAGGTTAATTCACTTTATCAATACAAAAAACTCTTGCAATACGCACGTAGCGTTTTATTATTATTAAAATCAACATTATTCGTTGTGTTGAACGTTTAAGAACGTAGATAGTTTAATACATCATGTCAAAAAGCAAACATTTTTGAAAAAAATAAGATAATGATGTCAATCAGGTTTTTTCAATTGACCATCTATTGAAAATAACAAACAATTGTAACAAATAAAAATGTTAAATTCAAACAACTATACCTTGATTGTGACCACATCGGATCCAGGTAGCGTAACACTGATAGGTCCAGGAGGTCCTCGCTCTCCTCTTTCCCCTTTTAAACCGGGAGGCCCAGGAGGCCCTGAAATACCAGGCATTCCAGAAGGCCCTATATCCCCACGATCACCGCTTTTACCATCTTTACCCGGGAAACCAGGAGGACCTTCACTGCCGCGACCACCTTTTTCACCCTAGAAAAAAAATCTTTTAAAGACTGAAACAGGATTGTAAAGTTAGGTTCTCGAAAATGCACCATTGAGTAAGAATAAGAATGCTTGCTTATCGTTAATAGGGAATACTTCACATAATAAGCGACAATAATAACCTAATACTGCTACTTTGAACTATTGTAACAAAAATAGGGATTAACATATTTGTATATTACATATTTATTTAGGTATAGATAATTTTATTTCATCATCATCATCATCATCATCAGCCTATCGCAGTCCACTGCTGGGCAAAGGCCTCTCCAATTTCACGCCACTTAGTTCGATCTATGGCTTCTCGCATCCAGCTCCTGCCAGCCGTCTTGCGCAAATCATCGCTCCACCTGGCCTGTGGACGTCCTACACTACGTTTGCCGAGACGCGGTCTCCACTCAAGAACTCGTTTACCCCAACGGTTATCGGTTTTTTTTATTTTATTTACACAACGCCATTTAACTTCAAACTAAGCAGAGCTTGTATTATGACAGCTAGATTGCCTGACATAATACTTATATTTTTTTTGCTGTAAATATATACATATTATACATAGAAAACACCCAAACTTCCAAACAAATATTTGCGGATCACACAAACATTTGGTTCGACCCGGGAATCGAACCCGAGACAGCAAGCACAGCAGTCGCATACGCTACCACAGCGTCACCGAGGCAGCCATTTCCAGACACAATAAATAATCGTACTCTTCACACAATTATTTATACTAGGTAGAACTCTGATGCCTTATAAGTTCCCGTGATCCCTGGCGTAGGAAAGAGACGGAGCATCGGGGGGTTTTAGTCAGTAAAAGTCTGAGAGACCCCTTCGCCCTCTCCCCAGGGCATAGGACATCCATGAGGATTTGCACCGTTACAAAAAAAAGGTAGAACTCGAAATTACGACCTCTGGCTTAGCAGTCAGGGTCACCATCTAATAGACCTATCTACAGGCCGGGGTATTCTCGACAAAAACAAAACATCAAAAACAATTTCATTACCCAATCACTGAATAAAATCATGTATTAGAATCAAATTGTGCGTTTTTCAGATGATGAAATGGTTCTAAGTTTAATTGGCGTATAAATAACTAATTGACGATCTCACCTTTTCGCCTTTGTCTCCTTTTGAATCCAACGTAGCCTGCCTTTGTCCTACAAAATATGAATTTATTTTTGTATATTATTGTTCAAATATTTTCAGGTAAAATGCCTCACAAAGAAATTGTGGCGGAAGGTAAATCTGTTTGTCTCAGTGTTACGCTTTCACGGCTAAACTGCTGCACCAATTTCAATGAGATTGGGGCATGGAAATAATTTGATTCTTGACGAAGGATATAGTTTACTCTTTATAGCGATAACTGCACGAATAGTACTAGAATATAACTAGTAAAGAGTTATCTTCCTAGCCTTTATTCTTCCCAAGATTAATTGGGGTCGGCTACTAGTTTAACCTGTTTTACCTGAATATTAGTTTTTCCACGTAGCAACTGGCATCGGACCTCCGGAACCCTGAGGATGAACTGAATTCGAAGATTTAAAATACTGACAACTAACTAGAGTTGTCAGTATTTTTATGGGCACTGACTTCTCAATAACAATATCACAGGTGTTCATGATAACTGGGACCGACTGCTTAACGTATTCTCCGAGGCACGGGCAAGAAATACCACCTTTCATACTCCGGACTGCTGTTAAGGATTTCTCGTAAGTATCCGAAGTAAATTCAACAGCAGTCAGACCCGGGACTCGAACTCGAGACTTTTTGATCGGCAATCGCCTATGCTAGCCGTCAGACAAACGGACGGAAGACGGCGTCTTAGATAGTCATAACAACCGGGACCGCCGCGTCCTTCGAATTCAGTTCACCCTCAGGGTTGCGGAGGTCCGATGCCAGTCGCTCCGTATAAAAACTTTTTAGGCCGTGGGAGAGCCACGCTTTGGCATGAATGGGCCGGCTCGACCGGAGTGATACCACGGCCTCACAGAAAACCGCTGTGAAACAGAGTTTACGCTGTGTTTCATCGAGTGAGTGAGGATACCGGAGGCCCATACCCCAATCCAACGCCCTTCTCCTCCCCATCCCCCAAAGGCCAGCAACGCACTTGTGACACCTCTGGTATTACGGGTGTCCATGGGCGGCGGTAATCGCTTACCATCAGGCGATACGTCTGATCGTTTGCCCATAAAACATTAAAAAAAAAATCAGGTAAAACCGGTTGAACTAGTAGCCGACCCCAAATCTTGGGAATAATGAAGACTATGAAGATGATCATGAGAAAATTAGGGAAACATTTCTTAAATGAAAAAAAAAAAACAAAACAAACAAACAACAACCCATAATGTCCCACTGCTGGGCTCGGGTCTCCTCTTAGAAGAGGGTTAAGGCCATACGTCCCCACGCTGGCCAAATGATATTTATATTTATTTTAGTGTGTGCGTACTGAGTTTTTAAGAAAACGGTGGCAAACGACCATACTAGTTACCTAGTAGTAAGTAACTACCTCTATCCGTAGACACCGTATAGTCAGAGAGCAGAGACTAATCTGCCCAAATACATGAAAAAGTTATAAAAAATCTGTACACCCACTATGTAAAATTAAATATGAAAAGATGAATCTATTGATACCAAATTCATTAGCATCCTATTACGTTTATTGTTTTCTATGTGGATCCCTATTCTCAAGATTCTAGTTTTTAACTATTCACTACCAACAGCATTGTCAATATGTTTGAAAAAGTTTTTGAAAATATTAAAATAGAAGTTATTAATTTGTAATTATCGTGATTACTAGATTTTTTATCATGCAACTACATATTATGCTATGTTTACACGCTTACAAGGATTTGGCAGTCACTCGCAAACTACAATCCTTCATAAACGCTTGCGCACGCTTCCTTTGATATGTGTTCAAAAACCGATCATGACTCGGGTTGGCAACAAGCTTTTTTTTTTTTTTTTTTTTTTTTTTTTTTTTNAGCCCGTTTACACCTTCGTGCTTGAGGGTTGTCGAGGCGTGGCACGCGTATTAATCCACCATTTCCAATATGCACGTGCGCGATAAGTTTGCACTCGGACTCGTTCGTTCGCTTCGCGCATACTTGTTGTCAGCTATCTATATCATGATTATCAAACACACGCAAATTATATCGGTCACGGATAATAAGATTGCCAAAGGTTGAGACCTAAGTAACGTTTAAAAAACATGTCTACCTGATTCATATACGAATCAGTTCAGGGGCTTCATAAAAACCAGAACTAAATAATCAGATAGTCAAGTTCAGCATAATTTATCCAGCATTTCAAATGTATCATTTATATACTAGGTAATGCTTCATATGGAAATGTTGGAAATTCTCAGTTTCCCTCTACAATAATATACATGTATTACACATATAAACCTTTTTCTTTAATCACTATAGAGTGATGCTGAAAACTGCAATGACATCCGTTGAGTAGTTTAAAAGATCTAAGCGAATATTTTATACTATGTAAAGATTTACAGGAGATCCGGAAGTAATAATAATTCTTTCATACCTGCTCCAAGAAATTCATCGTCGGTTAATGGCGGACCCGGTGGCCCCGGCTCACCACGTTCACCTGTTGTGAAAATAATGAAATATAATATCAATGTTCGCAATAGATTTTTGTTTGTTTGTTTTCCGGGATATTTCCGCACATAGCTTCTTGATTAGGCCGTTGTACGTGGGTTTGTCATCTTCTTACTCCAACCATCCCAGATAATTCCAGAAGCACAGCAGCCTTTTCACGTCACTGCATGTTTCCGGGAGTGATGTTGATTGGAGGATCTCTGCCTGTTGTTCTGCCACACTCCTACATTCTGTGAAAACGTGCCGCCGCGTTTCTTCTGCTTCCACGTATCCCCTGCACAGGCTGAGGCATAGGGCCGTCTGTTGTCTGGCGCCTATAGTAAATAGGTGCTTGTTTAGGAGACAATGCCCAGTCAGGATACCTATGACCTTCCTGAGATCATCCCTTTTCAGTCTAATCAGGTTGAGGGCTTTTTTTGATGCTACTACTGCACTCTTTCACAATAGATGCAATAAAGAGAATAATAACAATAGTATAGTTTTATCGACTATGATAGCGACACTAAGCGCAGACTGTATTGTGAGTCAGTAAATATTATTGATTCGCGCCTTCAAGTTAAACTTAAAAAAACGAAATTACATAATTAATAGATAGTTTTGAATGTAATGTATAATTAAACTAATCTACTTATAGGCTGAATGTCAAAAGAACTACCTGTCGGTTTGTTACGGCTAATCTCTGGAACATCTAGGACGATTTCGACTTTCATTTCTTGTTTCATATCCATACTGATTTGTTGTCAAGTTTTCATCCTTCTGCGGCTTGCCTATTTTTGCATTAAAATTACCCATAACAATAAAATCTTCGTATGCTTTATCCATTTCCTCGTAGATGGTATCATATAAAATATTTACTTCATCTTCGTCTGCTACTTTTGTTGGCGCAAAAATTTGTATAATGGTGAATTTTTTACCTGGTTTAATTAAATTTAGCAAAGCGACGTGTTGAGATATACCAAGGTAACTTTTAAAAAAATAAATTTATAGATGTTTTTTATTATAAAACCAACTCCATTCTTGTACTGTGTTTGTCCTGTACTGAGCGAATAAATACTTTATACCCTTCAATTTTATTTCCAAGGCGCTGAACTTCTGATAAACTTATTAAATCGTATTTCATATGTGTAATGCTTTTTCTAATTCTAATATTCGTCCGTATGATAGCAGAGTTCTAACATTGTAGATTGATACGTAAAATTTAGATTTTTTCGTACGTTTATAGAGTTGTGGTCATATTCTTCCACGGTGACTAGCCGGCTTGGAAGATGTATATTATGTGAATTTAAATATTCTGCTTTGTGTTTTTTCCAGGAGAGTTGAAGTGCTTGTTTCAATGCTTTAACGGCGGTGTCTTCCTTGCTTGTGTTACTATTATTGTTTTCGCTTATCAGGTAACTTAACATTCCCGGTTTTAATTTATTTATATATCACGGTTCAGTCCCGGTTTTAATATTTCAACACTGGTTGAGTTTTATTATGTTTATTAACATGGGGTCTTTGTTAAGTAAGATTGCCTGAGGCATTTTCTAGAGAGTTAAGAGACGTCTTTTATTGTTTTTATTTGTAGGTGTAATTTTAATATGACAAGTTAATGATATCTGATAATAGCTAAATTAACCTTGTGTCTTTCTGATTACTTGCTCTTGTTTCTTTTTTCTTGCTTGTAGAATTGATGAAGGGTAGGTCTCTTTCACATAACATTGTGTTTCTTCTTTTATTTTTGAGGATACTAATCTTCGTCTCTAGTGCTGCGAAGGTAACAGAAACAGGCCGTGGCTTTTCGGTTTTTCTGCTTATTTTTCAAATGATCTCTTCTTTCAAGTCAAATCAAGTCTTTACAATCTATTTGTAAAGGGAAAATATTTGTTTATTAAATCTATTATATTGCTTTCCAGGCTGTGATAAGAATTTTCGTCTTCTTACAGCCCGAACAGAGAACAGATTTCGTTGCCTTTCCTTTTTCTCTTTATATATATATTAATTTTTTCTTCCAATATTTTGTTTACAATTACTCTAATGGTGATGTATATACGTAGACGATTAATCTAGTGAGGTTAAATTCATTAAACCTTTTAAATTATTTTGTTACCCTTAATTTTCGTACCGTACGAATACCGTATGAAGCCTAAAATATGTTCAAAGCATACATTTATTTGACCTTCTATTGAGTACGGAGAAAGTCACTTGAGTATAAGGACAGTTAATAGACATGCCACACAGAAGTTTACCTTTTTCTCCTTTGTCGGCTGGTCTGCCACTTGCTCCAGGAATTCCAGGTCTCCCATCCAATCCTGAACTACCCCTGTCTCCTTTGTAGCCTCTTTCTCCTTGAGGACCAGGATATCCCTACCAGAAAATAAAATCAATACAATATATAATTAAAAAAAATGCATTCAAAAGATTTAAATGTTGGATGTATATATTTATTTCTTTCTTCTTATACTAATGAACTAATTATAATGAAGAGAATTCAAATAAAAAAAAAGAAAAATTGGCCCAGCTTATATGTTTTTGTGGTAAACTGGCCAAAACATGAACATTATTGTTAGAAAAGAGGCACGATTGCCTTGTTGGTGCAATGGTAGAGCACGTGATTGCTTTGCATGAGGTCTGGGGTCTGATTCCCAGGTCGGAACAAATTTTTGTATGTCCTGCAAAAAATGGTTGCGGAGTTTGGGTGTTTTAATATGTATATTCTGGCGCTCATAGCCCAGTTGAACTCAGTGATTAGAAACAATCACCAAGGGTAAGCAAGGACGGCACGGTCAGTACCTGGATGGGTGACCGCTGGTGACATGAGCGTCTCCGTGATTCGGAGGTCACGTTAACCAGTCGGTCATGTTTGTTGTCATACGATAACAGTCGTGAAGCTTAGTTGGAAGCCTTCGGGGGGCTTAAAAACATCCAACGGCATGATACGCAGCCACAACGTATTCTTGCCAGTTCCCAACCCGCACTTGGCCAGCGTGGGGACCTATGGTCTTATCCCTCTCCTGAGAGGAGGCCCGAGCCCAGCAGTGGGACATTATGGGTTGTTGATTTGATTTGATATGTATATTCTGGACATATTTAGAAAAAAAAAGTATATATATATATATAAAATATATTCTATCAGTCAAATAAGCATTCATAATACAAACACTGATCAGTTTGAAACTAAATGGCCTTGTGTGTCTGAAGTCATAAATATTTATTAATTTGTTATATATTATCAAATCAGAAGACATATTTGACACCTGCCTAACAATTTTTTCTAAAAAAAACCATTAAAAAAAGGCAAAAATAAAAGAAACTATTTCTACTTACTCTATCTCCTTTAACGCCACCTACACCTGCCTGTCCTCGTTCTCCCTTTGGTCCAGGAAAACCTCTTTCGCCATGAGGCCCAACTGGTCCAGGTTGACCTGCGTCTCCTTTAGGCCCTGGTGCTCCAGGCCGACCAATAGCTCCACCATAAGAACCAAGGAGTGATTCCTGTTATAATATATATTATTAAATACATGTTTTATATTACAGACGCGTAGAACCTTTTTTTGGAATATCAAAATAACTTAACACATCTCCATCGCTTTAATGTAAACTAGTGTTGATAAACATGCACACGCAAATTCGTCTCCTTCTCTTCTCAATCATGTTCGGCTACTGTTTGTCTAACCGTGACTTAAACTATCCTATTTTAGGCCGCCAGCAAAACACATGTTTAAAACGTGAATAGTAAATAGGTCAGATAGTTTCGGAGTTCATATTGAACAAAAACGTGTCACGATAATTATAAATAATAGATTACATCCAGACTAAGAACAAGTGATTGTAGTTAACACATTATTTACACGTACTACAACATAATTAGTTGTTCTGGGAAGATGGGATATAAATTCAGCCCAAGCCTGTACAAACCAAGTACTTAATTACTTTATAACTATTTTAATACACACTTAGGGTATATTATACTAGTAGTATTGTATATTCACCTTCGTATGTAAAAAAGAGTAAAAGTTCAAACATTTTTTTAGACACACAAATGATACACATGACAAATGTGCGAGAGGTTTTCAAATAAATTTCCTTATCTGGCCCTGTCGTCGGTATAAATCAAGAATGAACAAGGCACTTTCACACTTTTGCCGAAGTTACTCGGAGTGGTTTGTTTGCAAAGCGAGCACAATCGTTGCCACCGAAAAGCAATTCGTTTCAGTCGCAAACAAAGTGACTTGACAATCAAAGTAATAGGAAACTGAAGATCACTTTCTTCACGTCACTTTGTAAATAATGTTGGTGTATATGACAAATGACAAAGTTGAATGTGGTACAGCACTGACAGCAGATGCATTTAATCCCTAGCTTTAAAATAGACCCCAAACAAGAATGCATTAATGAGACAGCGTTTACGTATTACTTTCAGAAGAACCTGTTAAAAAACGAAGAAGGTATATATTTGATGAGTATTAAGAATGATGACTTATGTTACTTTAATATACAATGATAATGTAATAATAGACGTAAAGGATTAGATTAAGATTGTAATTGATAAAAGGACTTGTAGCAAAGAATCAGAATAAATCCATTACTTCTATGATATAGTTTAATATAAGCTTAAATAAGCTTACGAGCTAAGCTTGAATAAGCTTAGCTCGTACGTAAGATAGGATAGTTGTGTGAACTGATGAATTATTTTTAGATTGTTATAGGTAGACATTAGACATGCACCAAATAATGTAGATAATGGTACAGCAAAATTGTTTGGACGTTTATCGTAGCATACACGTATTGCTAACATAAAAAAAATCTGTTTGCAAACATTACAATTTTTTCAATTCTAACAACAATCCCTATTCTAAACTTTTTATTTATTATAGATACGATTACTAATTGAAAGTTCCTACCACTTACCTTATAAATGGGTCTAGGCTTCCAATTCGACTGAAAATATTACAAATGGATTGCATGAAAATGATAAAATTCACACACTGATTAGTATTAGGCCATGAATCTACATCAAATTTATAATTGTTATTCTAGGCTGACATCTATTTCAATTGATATACCTATATAAACATAATGTCTTATTAGTACCTAAACTATTTTTGCAAATAAGTGATTTTAAAAATCAATTTCTAAAAGCAGTTTTTATGTTTTTATTTTCAAGTTGATGACATTAACCTTTTAGGTATAAAACAAATATGAAGAAAAAAATTTTTAATACTAAAACTTATTTTTTAATAATTCAATATCATCAACTTGTACGTATTTGTATTTATGTATACATTACATGAAGCTTCCAAAGTTATCTGAAGCAATTAAATGCATATTACAAAGACTTACATCAAAATTACTGTAATCGGATGTTCCCGGCGGTCCCGGTGGGCCTGGTGGACCAGGGTTACCAGCCCTACCATCTACCCCAGCTTCTCCTTTTGGACCTGTAGGACCCTCAGGTCCTCTAGGCCCAGAATCACCGCGGTCTCCTTTGTCACCTCTCGGACCGATTGGTCCCCTTTCCCCCGACGTACCTGGTTGACCCTGTAAATTATATAAACAAAATGTAAGATTGTTGAGAGAATATATAATAAGTTTTATTTGTTTCATATTACAAGGTAACAATTATATTTATGATGCTGGAGGTGAGCCAGTCACCCTTACAAATAATGTCTTATGACATACACTAAGAATGATTAATTTTGGAGTACATAACTATTATATTTATCTATCACTGATTAGAAATATTATATTTTGTTATTTAAAGTATACAAATATGAAGCACATACAGGTAAGCCAGGAGCGCCTGTCCTGCCATCTGCGCCAGTAATTCCTGGAGGACCAGGAGGTCCTTTTAACTCCGGAGCAGTTTGCAGCAGGGCTAGAATAGTGCTGGAGTTACAACCGCATTGACCAAGCGATGCATAGTTCTCTCCAAATATTTGCTGCTGGAAAAAAAGTATATTTTGTGTTTCTTGAATCAAACTACTCTAAAACGCATTTCAGTTTGACACTAGATATCGATTTTTTTTATATTTTTTGTGCTCTATTGATTATACAGTACTGTACTTCATATTATGAGCCATATTAATCAAATAGAAATATAAGAACATATAAACGAAAACGGAGCAGAAAATACTTTGTACTATAAAGCTACGTATTACTTGTAATCGACGAAGCATGAAAAAGTAATAAAGAAGTTACTTAATAGAATCGGTAAAAAGGAGGAGAGTACTTGATCGCATGAAAGAGCACATTAAAGTTTACGTGCTTACAAGCCTCTTATTGAGCTTTCGAAATTGATACGAGGAAAATAAATCCGGTTACCGCTTAATCATTCAAAGTGATTCGTCCGGAATACAGACGTGTGTAAACAGTTTGTAAGGTTGTTTTGTATATGGTCAAATTATTAAAATATTTGTAAATACTAGAGATAAGCTTAAAGTATTGAATAATTCATTGCACTTAATACATTAATAATTAATGTACATATTCGCCTAATGTCATTAAGGAAACGATTGGCTATTAATTAAATCGGTCACAGTAGAGTGCCCAAATGTGGTGGTCAGCCAAATGGGGCACATTGCCAAATTCAACGCTAAAGGAATGTGGTTTCAATTGAATTAGTTGGATACATGTACATATTCACATTTAATTGCGATCGTATGCGATGTATCTGCATGCTGCTAACGACTGAGGATAACCCGACTATAATGACTATGGTTATTTTTATCGAGTAGCAGCCGCACCCAGTGTGTTTATTCCCCAACTTGGGGGATCGGGGAAAGTTTGCAAAGGATCCGGGCCTCATTAGAATTGTTAGACATTATCTCTCATTATGCAAAATTCGTTCTCTCGGAAACATTTCCAGGTAATAGGGGTTGTATCGTGTAGTTTATTTACTTTTTTGTTTTTGTTGTATTCCTTGTTCTATACCAATATTAACAAGTCATTTTTCATTAAAGAGTGAACCAAACTTTAAACAGTACTAACCTGTACCATTAAAAATAATGTAACATATAACATTAGAATAGCAATAGGTACCTTCTTTATAGTCTATTTAAAGTCTATTATTACAAATAATGGAGTATGAAGTAATTAAAAACTTTAATTACTTACCTTGACTGTACTCCTCTGTGAAGATTCCAAAGAGGGGCAAAGACAAAAGAAATAATAGATTAGTTACATAAAATTAAAATTTAAAACAAAGATATGCATGTTACGTTAATAGTAAATGTTTGTTTAGTATTAAAACTATAATTCGTACAAGCATTAGTATAGCATAGGTATTTTTTCAGATTTATGTTTTGGTACCAATTGTTTGTAAAAGATACTTAAACATTTAAATTGAGAAAAATACACCTAAAATGGCTGTACAAGAACATATAATCAATATAAAGTAGAGTCATTTGAATCTTGTATAGCTATTTATGAGAGTTTATTCTTTTTAGTGCAATCAATGTAGATTAAAATAAAATAACTAATCCAGAAAACATTAATAAAGAAATTAATAAAAATAAAATACTACAAAGATCCAATTACCCAACTACATTACTCTGACGGTTGGACTTAAAACCTTTTGGAGAACGAATCAATTGAATCGATATTGTCAAATCGAATGTAGGACGAGCGCCAAGAGTATAATAAACTTTGTTACGACTGTTACAGACAGAATGTCCCAATTTAGTCGCCAATATTGGATGTTTCTCTATACTCGTAGGCCTTCTATTATAAGGAACAAATAATTTTATGGAAACGCAAAGTATAATTGAACTGCTGAGTTATTATATGGAATACTGGTCATATGATATTGTCTGAATAGAAATTATTTCCTATTTCAATTTATGGAAGTCTGAATATTTATGGACACTGCTGAATAATATCTATATATCAAGTTATAGAACATAGATGAATGGTTATTGTATCACTTGAGAAAAACATGAAGAAAGAGTTTTGTCGAGTAGTTGTTTGTGTGAACGTTGACTACAGTTTATTTTTTCATTAGACAACTCCCGAACTAGAAATATATTCTGTGTCTTGGGCGACTTTACAGACGTCCATGAAACGGACAGAAAGAACACCGAGACTCAGAACTAACTACTACGTATAATTATATAAAAATAACTATCGTTAAGTCTTTTGCTTCAATATGCTTGAAAATTAAGGATTAGATTATTATTATAAGAACAAGAGTAAGTATCATAATAATTTATTTCACTGCACGAATATTTAAATTTTCAATTGACATAAGTAAATGGTAAAAAATGAAAATCTTTGCGTGAATATGCTACGATTACTTCATGCCACAAAAAAAAAAATAGTAGAATAATAAATTCAGTAGAATGACATTAATCTCAGTCACATTTGTAAAGCTATAATCTGAATCTCGGAAACGGCTGTAACGATTTCCATTAAATTTAGTTTTCAGGGGGTTTCGGGAGTAACAAATCGATCTAACTAGGATATATATTCAGAAAATTTACCAAATAAATACCCGGTCATCAACTTACTATTCTTCTATGTAGTAAGATTAAGGTTTATGATGAGGTAATAATTGGAAAAGGGGGAAACGAGCCATAGAAAAAAAACTGTTTTTGGTTACCAATAAGGTCTTTTCTGCATTTTAAATATGAGTATTATATTTAAAATTTAATAATCCATATATTTATTTCATCATAGGTTAATGAAACACATTTTTTACTTTTTTATGGAAGGAGGCAAATGAGTAGACGGGTCGCCTGAATTTCTCACCCCATGATCGGGATTAGGTTCAGATAACCTCAATTACTCATTGAAAAACACAAACTCACTTACTTATTGAAAAACTCAAATTACTTACTCAATGAAAAGCAACGCCATTTGCTTAAAACTCAGGTTCTGTGAGGCTTGTATCATTGACTCTTTCTCGTTGTAAATTAGACTACAGTCCTTAAAATGTACTCTGATCTCTGTGACTGATGGCTATGAAACTGGCGCAGTAACTTTGAACCAGAGATTTTATTGTGAGACAAAGCTATATTTTAAGGATAAAGGTTTTTTTGGCCTACGTGGGCATGATCTAAATTACTTTTCCTTTGGAACAAAGAAATCGGTGAAAGCGTTTTATGGAATGTTTCAAGTGAACGTAGATAATTTAAAAGTTAGATATCAATAGGTTTTTCATGTTCATGTTTGATTTAACTGCCTTGTGACCGGCGCTTGTGCTATTATGTATATCTGCCCCGGTTTAAGTTACGTCAGAAGACGATTTCAACAGGTTTAAACCTCATTTAGCAGTTAATCTTGGTTTAATATTTATGGCATTTTTAATTTTAGTGGTATTTATATTTTGCATTTGATTGTATGTTGTAATTACAGCGTGTCTAATATGTACATCATCAAATCAAATTGCACATATTAATTGTATGCCATCAATGCATTATCAACCCACTTGTGACCACTGCCATAATCTGGTTAAAACGATATGTATTACCTATTGGGTACGTAAAAAATATTAGAAACTGTATTTAACCGCGCGGTAACCACAGTTATAGGAATAAATTATGATACTTTATCCGAGTCTGTTGATATTTAAAAGACGCTTTTGTGAGTTTCTGTTAGAATTTGAGAGCTCAACCTAAAATTTTTGTGTGGCAAGATTTTTTGTTCTACCCTTTTGTTTCACTTTTAAATTAGCGTGTTTAAGAACACTTTGGATTCCTTAATATTTTTTTAGTATATTTATCCAAAATATCAGCGTGCTTAAAATTAAATAGAAAAATGTTATTTTAAATTCGCGATTTCTTCTCGTTTATGCCGTCGCGTCATGTTTGCTTATAGAGGAAGGCAGGTGATGTCCGCAGGGTAAATGAGAACTCTGTGGTAGAACTCTGTCTAGACTTTGATATGGGCATACCTACCCCACATTTTTGCTCATATTGGACCGTAACGAGCCCATGTTTCGGACATGTAAACTCATTATAAGCTATTCTGTCCTATCATTTTCAGATTATAGAAGTAAATCAACATGTTATGTTTTTTGGAGAGTAACAATAAGGATACTGACTACATTTACAATGAATAGTAAAAAATGATTTTATATATCTCAGGCCTCACTATATTTTGTCGTGAGAGAACTTTAGTGTATGGGTAGCATTTATCGAAGTCATACCTTACAGAAAAAAGTATGCCTTAATGTAAGTTTATTGATTTCATATCGGTGATTTCGTTCGGTGTTGCGATTGGTGCATTGTGCAGTGCGGGCATCGCAATGCCGAACACGTTCACTGTGACCCAACTCTTTCTCTAATTCTGGTGGGAGGGCACTCAAAGGCATGAACTTGTGACTCATATACAACAGCACGAGTTACTCATCATCAGATGTCCAGTCTGTTCTTTTAAAACATGAAATATTATTTCAAAATAACGAGAGCTCCACTAAAGTGCACTATTTTATTTTGAAATAAAGCCGCGTTTTTTTTGAGAGAATTGTGATTTTTTATTGTTTTGTAAGAAGACATGTTCCGATTAAGTATGGCACAAAATATCCGTCAAATGGCCCACGGCTCTGATGAGGGGTCATTATTGTTTACATGAAATTTTCCATGACTTTTTCTGAATGTGGCAGTATCTAACCAATGACGAGTAGGATCTCGAGATTTCACAAAACCACAACGAAAAAATGGTGCATCCTCTGGAATAAAAATTTTTCGAAGTTTGCTAATGGTCTCAATATAACTTTCCAAATTATTGTATTAAATTTTCGCTCTATTTTTATAAATCGGTATAAACATAAGCGCTGAAAATTTTTGAAAAAACCCTTGCAGAAAACAATGACACTAAATTTTTAAAGTGCACATATCAAATGTTCCAAAAGATGAGTCTGATGGGCTGTTTACTATAAGTTTCTGAATGACCGAGCTTTGCTAGCTTTTTTTTGATCAATATTCTAAAAATTAATCCTAGCTAGAATCTTCTCCTAGCGATTTATCGCCCCCGAAACCCCTGTGGGCGTTGTGGCTACGTAATCTTACCGTTGGATGTTTTTAAGCCGCCCAAAGGCCTCAAACAAAGCTTCACGACTATTATCCTATGATAGCAACCGGGACTGACTGCTTAACGTGATCTTCGAATCACGGAGACGCTCATGGCACCAGCGGTCACCCATCCAGGTAGTGACCGCGCCGTCGTTGCTTACCCTGGTGATTGTTTCCAATCATCGAGTGCAACTGAGCTATGAGCGCCTAGCTTAGCTTAGCCTTTCAGCTTAGACCTAATACGTTTTAACGAGCAGGTTTCGTATATACATATTTATTTAGATTTTGGCCAGCGTGGGGACGTATGGCTTTAACTCTCTCCTGAGAGGAGACCCGAGCCCAGCATTGGGACTTAAGGGTTGTCAATGATGATGAAGGGCTAAAATCAATATATATGGTATATAATAACACTTTAATATAACTCTGTTATAATTGCAATAGCGAATTCCGCCGAAATTTCATAGATATTCAGCCATGCATGTTGTCACATACACTGTTAAAACTATTTGTAAAGCAAGTTGTTGGATGTTATCTCTGACAATATAACAACAAATTTTTGTTTCACATATACATATTATACTTATGTATAAATTCTCAGACCAATAGAAATAAATGTATTCCTAAACGGGAATATTTCGTTGTAGGAGAATTCTACAGAAATCTTCGGACATAAACTTACGTTTTTTAAAAACGAAAGCTGAATTACGTCGTTTGTGGAATTTCGAAACATTTCAATTAATAAATTGCAATGTCATGATTATTAATGAAGTGATTTAGGCAAGTATAACAAAAAAAATCAAATTTCAAATTATGGCTCTATTGTAAATTGCTACCTAATAAAATGTATCTAAATTGAGGCGTTTCCAGAAGGCATTTTTATAAATATACCTACCTACCTACATTTTTTTTTTTCACACAACCCCACCTAATCCCAAACTAAGCAGAGCTTGCACTATGGGTACTAGACAACTGATATTATTGCATATATATATATACTTTTTTTTGTAAATACATGAATATTATACATAGAAAACACCCAAACTCTGAAACAAATATTTGCAGATCATACAAACATTTGGTCCGACCCAGGATTCGAACCCGAAACCTCATGGACAGCAGTCGCGTACGCTACCACTGCGACATCGAGGCAGTCGAGGCATCATATATTAACATGATTTCATCAGGACATTTAAAGGTAAGTTTAAATTACCCTCCGTTATTAGTGATTATTCATAAGCTTAAGTGGATAATATGTATGTATATTATTACATAATATGAAGATATTCGAACTAGGAACCTTTCTTAAGCGGATAAATGGCCTTTATAGGGATAAGCGGATTTACGTAGCTGAATTATTAGATATTTCATAGTCTAGGTAAGTGATTTACCAATAATAATAGCAGATAATTATACGGTTAGTTAAAATATATGTAGAGAAATCAACATGCTACTGAATAGCGTCTTTATAGACATATTCTTAAAGCTTTATTTTAGATGACAATAATCAAAGTATACTTACATCATCACCTGAGCCTGATATTTCTGCAATAACCCCAGAAGTTCCTGTCGCACCCGGGGGTCCCGGCGGACCTGGAGGACCAGGCGGACCTCTTATAGCCTCTCCTGGAATACCCTATATACAAATTGATAATAAATATTTTGCAGTAACTTAATTTCATTCAAATATGTATTTTAAATGTAAAATTATTTAGATGCCAAGTTACTTCTATTCTTTAAATTCTCTCTGGATACTAAAACATCTTAAAATCCCAATTCTAGACAATAGCACTATCTTTACAATGTTGAAAAGCTTTGAACTGTAGTCTTATTACTATAGTTCTTGTCTTAGAATTTACGTATAAAGATAACAAATTATAATTACATTCGTAGAAAGAAAAGGTATTGAATATTATTTATTTAATTATGTAAGTATATAAATGTTAATTTTGTTTACATAATTAACCAAATATGATTCGTACTTTTATTTAAATATGTAGATATATTTATGCGATATTAACAATTTACTATGTTTATATTTGTGTATAACATGTGCACACTGTTGTATATGTTTTATTGGTCACAGAGGAATTGACCAATGCTTGTATGTAAACGATTAAATCCATGAATTAAATACCACAATGACGGAAATGAGGCGAAATAATATGTATTATAATAGATGTATTAGTACTACTGAGTCTATTAAAATGGTTTTCTGTATTAAAAGTTTTTTTTATGGAATAGGGATATCCGCTACACCAGAGGCATCAAAAGTGCGTGGGAAAGCGACTGGGGTATGGGCCTCCGTATCCTCACTCACTCAGTGAAAGACAACGCAAGAGTTTTTTTACCCCGGTTTTCTGTGAGGCCGTGGTATCACTTCAGTCTAGCCTGCTCGTTCGTGCCGAAGCGTGGCTTTCCCACTGTACGGTTGTGTTTGATAGCTAAGAATATGTAAGCATGTATCTACCAAACACTTGAATAACATTATGAGTATTGTGAGAGATATTATTCAAATATGATATGTGAAATATTTTATACAAATTAAACGTACTAAAGTATCATACAATTAAAAATAGCCAAATAGAACTTCGGTTCCGTCAAAGTAAAAAGGAACTAAAATAAACATTCTATAATATGATTATGCTTCAGGCTCAGTGGTACATAATTTATAACTTGTACGGAGTTAAATCGAGTGTGTTTAGAAGTAGGGGCATATGAGGCTTCACCCGATTAACCCGACGTAACCGCTCTATATTATCTTGTTGTGAATTTTTTTTGGTTTTCCCTTGTATTTTTTTACTTTTATGGAATAGGGGGCAAACGAGCAGACGTATTACCGGATGGTAAGCGTCTAGAGGTGTCACAAGTACGTTGACGGCCTTTAGGAGAGGGGGGCAGGGGTTGGGGTACGGGCTTCCTGTATCTTCACTCAATTTCTCCTCTTTTACTCATAACACCAGTTTTGGCCGTGGTAACACTTCAGTCCAGCTGGCCTATTCATGCCGAAGCGTGACTCTCTCACGGTTTTCAACTTAAAATATTATTTATGTAGGCGTATTCAATAACTGTTGTAAGAAACATAAAAAAAACAAAGCATATAAAAGTATTAATCAAATATGTAGCAAAAAACCATTTTGATGAAATACACAAAAAATACTATAATCTCTAGTTAAAACTGGAGATAGTCTATTTATTTTATTTTATTTACCTTCATAGCGTACATATTACAAAATATTAAATAAAATGAATGACAAAAATGATTACTACAACAATTGGCGGTTTTATCGCTCACGGCGATCTCTTTTAGACAACCATATCATCCATCCATATCATGTTTCATTCATTTTTTTCAATATGATTGATTCAATACTTTCATTGATATGCAGGCTGAATTTTTATCTTTGTTCAACGAGTTTAAATTTGTGAAATAAAAGAAGAAATACTCTTTTTAAGATAAATCCGTTTTCAATTACTGATTTGCAGTTTATCGCCAGCAGATTATAAAAAAATTGATGAAAATTTACTCAATAGGAATTTGGATTGCTTTAAATGCAAGTCAATTTATTTAAATATTAAATTAATGTTAACTATTATGGGGAATATACTTATATGTTGAATATATGTCTCTGGGTACGGCCGCTGCACCTAAATATATTCCTATAGCAGGACGGTAAGCCCATAAATTCCAACGAAACAATGCACGACCCCCTTTTGTATGTAAAAGGGGCAGTTACGTGTTACCGATCAAATATTTGTTTATAATATATGGTTATATTGTGAGCTATTTGGAATTTTAATGGGACATTAACTTATGCCCCTATTGTTCACCATTCGAAATGTGTTCAAATAAAATTTATAAAATGGAACACAACTTTTAGAGCTATACTTTTGAACTGAAATAAAAAGTTTCATGTGTTGAAAAACAGAGTAAATATCTTGCCCTTGGTCCACGTTCTCCTTTTTCACCTTTCAGTCGCATCATATACCCTGAAATCCAAAAAAATAATTTTATTGTAGAGTGCAAAACACTGAAGTTTTTTTTGCTGTTGAAAATATTTAACATTCCTATGGGCGTTTGATAAACAGAAGTATGTTAAATTATAATATTACGTTACTATCAGTCTGCCTGTGATCAGCTAAACTTGTTTGAAAAGTCACGCATTCAACAGTATGTTCTTTACCTTACCTTCTTATACCTCGTGAGCGCGGAATCAAAGTCTTCCCATAAACATATTATGTAATGCAATAGTTTAAAAAGTGCTAAAGGAGTATTTGCTAACAGACTTCATTCACATCTCTAGAGAACAATAAATATATACCTGCACCATCCAGTCCCGGTGGCGGTGGTGGGAACGGCGGTATAGTGCCATACCGACCTGAACCCTCGCCGTCACCTTCCTCTTGATCGACCTAGATAGTTGTAACAAATATTATAGTAATATTAGATGAACTGTACCTTACGTTATTTTATGTTAGTAAACTTCTATATATTGGAACATATCACCATGATAATTATTTAGTCAATTTGTAAGACAAATATATCCATACATGTGTCTTGTAATTGTTATTAATTTATGAAAAATAACGTTGGTTTGCCTTTTTATTTTATTATTTAATATATATGTCACCGTAAGATTGTAAATACCGTAAGATTATAATCTACCTAGCGAGATCGTAAACTGTCAAAAGATTGTCAACTGTGACATACTGCTTATAATTTTACCTATAAGTTTTCGTTAGATTATAATTAACGAAGTAAAACCATTAAATCATAATCTGTTGCGTTTAAAATTGTCAACTGTACTGATTGGTCGGTCTTACAGTAGGCCGTTAACTTCTTTGATAATCACAAATTAATTTTGCTGCCACAATATTTTTGTGTGACTGATTCTAAAGTTGTGAGGTATTTTCAATATGAAATCAATTAACAATCACAAAAATATTTCACGTTCGGCAACAAACGAGTTAACAAACAAATAAGGTGGGACATATGATGTTAACCAATCAGCGCGCGACAACTGATCCGTGGCACACCATGTCTCAATTTAACGGTGTCACTTCGATAGATTATAATTTTACTCAAAATAATACACATGTTGCAATTCACAATCTTTCGATAGTTTACATCCTCGCGGGACAGATTACAATCTAACAGTTTTGACAATCTGACGGTAACATTTATATAAAATATTATATTTTATTATTTGTAATTTTTAGGTAGGTACTCTCTCCTTTTTGTAGGCAGGTAAGGATTACTTCTCTATGAGGCAGTCGAGGAAAGTTTAGACATACGATTTTAAAAGTGTTTTTTTCATACATACATAAACAATCAAATTAAACTTAAAAATTCAAACCTAATTTACTAAATGCCTCTTAAAATTCAAACCAAACAAAATTTGGTCAGCACTTTTTAGGGTTTCTAAAAAGGTTCTGTCATTAAATAGAAACACCTCTTAGTAATCACCTGATTACATAGGACTGTATTCAAACATTCAAAACGTACCCCGCAATTACTGACGGGCGTACCAAGCAAACACAAAGATTTGTCTTTGAATTAATGCAGTGGGATTTGGTTGGGTTAAGACGTTAGCAAATAGTGTGTGATTAATATGCAGTTTGTTAATAGGATGAAAGCATGGATTTAGATTAATATCTTAAGCTATGTTATGTATTATTAACATTCTTTGGCCGATTTATGTGTTACAAAAAGTCTGTCTTGAAACAAAAACCTAAGAAATATGTTTTGATGTTGCTGCCTAACCATTCTTTTGTAATGTTAAGCTAATAAAGAAACATTTATTGGATTCTTCCATGATGTTATTATAATATAACTAAATTACAATAGTTAATTTTCTAAGTACGAGATTTTGTTTTGACCCTTGTCTTTACCCGTCATTATCATAATCTAATTATTTTATTTAGTTGAAAAGTCTAGTTTATACTGTACAATATATGACTAAAAATATATTTAGGTATTCTTTTTTTACAATTAACTATTTCTTATGATAAATGGCTTACAGATAACTTTAGTAAATACATATTACTGATTCATCTTTCCACTGCTGTAGTAGCCTTTCATTCTGCAAACACAAGTGTCATTCGTATTCCAACAAAAGACAAGTGCCTGATTGGTTACGTACAAAGACGTCCAGTACGTTTGTACTTAGGAATGAATCTGTGTAAGTGTACGTAGTTCTTTGATACGCGAGTTAGAGCGGAAAGTCGCATTTTTAAAGATTGACATAAAGGGTTCAATTAATTGACTGGAAACGATATATGCACTTTGTAGCGTTTGTGAAAGTAAATTTCTGTTACTTGGAAATAAGGGAACAGATTGAAAACTATTGAGTTTTTAATGCAGAAACGACAATGTATGTCGTTCATATAAAATACTGTTATGGCTTGAACAAAACAGTTCGGCACATGTAAATAATATGATTATTATTTAAAATGTTAAAGGAAACTGCAAGCCTGTTCTAATCAGCATATATGACGTGACTTATCACGACTTGACATCTAATACCAAGTGTAAACACGATGTTGTTTCTCTTGACAATGTGTCATCGATATTGATGCTAAGACTGCGGTTTGATTCACTAAACACAAGGTACAGCGGGTAAAATATTCGTATATACTCAAAGGTTCTTTACAGGCTTTCAAAGTAACTAAGTAAATAATTAAAGAACGATTTTCAGTGGGCCTACATCACGTTAAATTGTAGTATGATATACTTTATTCTTCATGCAATAACATTCACTTTAAAGGTTGGAATTTTCATGAAATCAATACATACAACCGAATCAATATCTATTCCAATTGTTTTAAATTGGTTAAAAGAATGATCGCACGACGAGAATGGTCTTAAGGAGAGTGATAAGTAATTAGAGCAAGTAATTCCTAGGGTTAGAAGCGACAAAGCTTTATAAGCTAATATTATTTTTATAGTATCAATGCATAAAATAATTTAATCCACGTGTTCAAGATAAATAATATAACCCAATCCCAGTTCGCTTCTCCCCTAACCCAGTCCTCTGTCTAAGTGATTGCAATCCGCTGTTTCGCTACCAAGTTTGTTTACGATATGACTGTTTGTGCTTTCCAGTGTCAATGTACATTCGAGGCTAGAAATCATCCGGCCTCAATCGGGACATGTCAAGAGAGATTATACAAGCATGAGTTACGGGCTTAGACTTTAGCAGCAATGTTCAACCTTATTGGAACAACATTTCAAAGCCACGTTCAAAATTTAGATAGGGGGTTTTTTAATTACTCTAGCAAACAGATATATGACAAATTATTTTAATTGACTTATATATTATAAACGACTGCGTTCTTTACGCAGTCGTTTATAATATCAAACAAAGAGGAAAATTTTTTTTTTGGAAATGCATACCTAATTTTTGTCTAGCTCTTCTAAAATTTCAAAGAAAATGACACACTCCCATAGGTACATATCCCATTGTAATGATTATTATCATCCTAGTTTAAGCTTTAAATTCGGTAACATTTAGTTTAAAGCGTATTAATTCTTAAACTGAAGATATACTTCGATACCCGCATTAATATACTTTAAAATACCTTACTATCAAAGTAAAAATATATTCCGAAAGGTTTTTAGCTCTGTTGTTTTAATTATCGGAATCTAATTTGCACGAAGTATTACCGACAACGTTAAAGATCTATAAAATAAATCCTTAAGTGGCTATTTCTTAGGTAAGTAAACAACTTTAATTTCCAAGAATATATAAAGGGGAGCAAGGTAAATCGCATTTTACGAGGATATGAATCAACAAATACCCATTAATTTTTGTCTTTTTGTTTTAAGAATACGTTAGAATTGTAAATCAGGTTCAAATAATCGTAATGCGATAATATTTACCGATTTGTTCACTCAATGATTTAAAACTAAGACACATCAGATATCATTCAAAAGAAACATTAAGATATAAACGCTATACTTGACCAATGACTATTCTTTTTATGTTCATGAATTAATAATATTTATGAATTTTATATTGGAAACAATGTTTTATACAAGTACCTTAAAATTTCAAAGTCCCAAAAAATGAAACGATATTAGAGTTTTATAGTTCGACATGTACCTTGTACACCTGTTAAATATAAAATAGGTTTAATAGAACACACACAAAAGCCGTGTTAATATAACGCCAGTCTGGTGATACCTTTAATAATGCAGCATAGTTAAAACTAATTGTGAGTTTGTCAGAACTTAATAGGACGCCACAATCAAATTGTTAGTGATAGCGCTAGGTGAAAGCAATTAATAAAAACAATAATAATGAGAGTAATCACCAAGTTGTCATTGTTGTCAATGAAAATTTCTTCACCATCGATGGGGTCCTGTCAAAATGTAGAATTTTGTGTAGCTAAACTAATTTTTTTACAGTAACATTTTTTTTGCAGACCTTTGGTAAAAACGTAGAAGGTAAATGAACTCGAGTATTTTAAGGAGAACAACAAATAAAAGTTGACATAGCTTTGCGCTAAAATAGCATCATATTGCTAAAGAACGTCATACTACTGCTATTATTCGTACTACTAATACTCGAAGTCATAGGGATAAGGAGTAGCAACACGCAGGGATTACCTTCTATCAAAGTATAAGCCCAAAGGGGCCAATGCATTACATTGTTATGGCTAAGAATATGTGTACCTGAAATTCTGAATGTATGTATGTCTGAATAATGTTTTCATTGTTATGTGTGAGTTCATAGTGACAGCCGATTGTTTTTGTATGGGCGTGTAAAATCTGTATATGTGAAGATTCAAAAAATTATCCCTTTAAAAATTACAGACTGTGTTGTATCGGGCAAAGACGCTATAACTATTCCCCTCCAGCCCAGTCTGTGTTGCTCTATGTCTCGAAGTAGATATTGTACTTAAATATTTTAGAGAATAATAAAATCGAACTTACCTCGAAAGTATTGACACACTGCACTTCAGCTTGCGTTGGTGACCCGTACAATTTGAGTTCTTGAAATGCACCCTGTACCACGATAAAAGTTAAAAATCGGGTAAACACCGACCTCATGTCGACTGACAACTTTTTGACCGTTCCTTTTATTTAATTTTGTGTTTTATTATACCGGTAATTTCTTTGGGTTATTGTGTTTGAAGTCCATATGTAAATGAATGCTATGGTTAGAACCGTTGTTTGTAGATTGTGTATGGAGTGCTCTTATTATTATTTTTTTATTGAAATCTATACATGGAAGAAATATAAAAAAAACTAATATAGGGGAGCTCTATGAACACAATAGAACCCAAAACAATGATTATTAGAATTTTTGTCTGTATGTCTGTTTATCTGTACGTTTGTGCACGGTAATCTCAGAATTGGTTTACCCAATTTGAATGCAGTTTTAACTAATGCGGACATCCGCCAATCAACATAACTCCCGGAAGCCTTTAGTGACCAGAAAAGGCGGCTGAGCTCCGGCGATGATCTAGGATGGTTGGAGTAGGAAGATGACAAACTCACGTGCAACGGCCCAATCAAGAGGCTAAGGGCGATCAACGCGTTGTGGTTTGCTCCACTGGACTATTAGATTTTGTTTCATTTCAATCGATTGACAAATATAAAAGTTATACCGATTTAAATAATCAACGCGATAACCGACATATACGCTGGCGGAGCCGCAGGTTAAATCCGCAGGCAGGCTAAGAGACAAAAATTATAGAAACCATTGTTTTGAGTTCTATTCCTTTCATAAAACGGGGGGTTTTATGAACGAAATATAATAGTTTTTTTTATATATCTTACATGTACAGACAGTGACCAGTTACGATTTTATTATATGTATGGATATTAATAAACTCAACGTGAAAATGCTTCCAGTCTTCTGGGAACGCTACCAATAGGCGATATGCGGAGGAATTGTCCTAAATAGTGTAATTTTTTTCTGTCTTTTCTATTGTACTTCCAATCATTTATTTTTGTGTGTTGCGAACAATCCATAATAATATTATAAATTGGCAAATAACTCTGTTCAAAATTTAAAACATAACCAAATTATGAAAAATAAATTGGAAATTCAATAAACTGATAATATATCAGAAACAAAACGAGTAAATGATCATTGGTCTACACAACAACGTATAATTTATAATAAAGTGAACGTCAAAGCGATCGTTTAATTAATGTACACATAAATATTAGTCTTTGAAGTTTTCTATATTAATTAAAAGTTGGTAATTTGTCTTTGGTTTGTTAAGAGAGCTTATAAACATACTAAGCATTAAATAAATAGCGCATTTGACGTATTAATTAATAATAAATAAAAGTTTAAAGAAAGAGTACAACAAACTTAAAAAAAAGGGCAAACTGTTTTAAATAAGATACACTTAAAAATTGAGGAACATATATAAGTAGCTATAATCAAAACGAAATCAGAACAGCCACTTTAAATCAAAGTTCAATGGTTAAAACTAAACCGGATTGTCACAGATGCGCCGGCGCAGGTGGTCGAACGCAAGCGCCGCGATGCACTGAATTAAAAACAGGCTATCCCGAATGTTTTCTTTGATTCTTTATGCCAGAGGTTTGGGTCTATAAAGCTACTAGGTAGTTTAGTTTTTAAACTAACTTCAAAAAGAGGAGGACGTTATCAATTCGACTGTATTTTTATTTCATATTTGTAACATCACAACTTTCGACTGGGTGAACCGATTTTGATGATTCTTTTTTATTAGAAAGCTGGCGCTTCCCGTTCCATTTCAATTTGGTACAGATTTTGAAGTGATAACAAAGATGACCTAACAATATTACTGACTGTTTAGAAATACACACTGTTTTAAATCTATTAAAAGGTATATATATTTTCTATCACATTACTAGGAATATATATATTTTTAAACCTATACTATTTTCTATGATTCTGTATCATCATAGAAACCAAAGCCAATGCTATCTGAGTAAGAAAAGTAATTTGATAAATTAAAAGAAGAGAATTGAATCCCCTTTAAAACTATTGTATACATATAATACTAACTATATATATAATACTAACTGCGCCCCACAGGGTTACCAACAGTTTTTATTTATTGGTTTTTTGTTTTCACGTAACACTAAATTTTTTCAGAAATATAATTACAAATTATATTTTAACAAAACAAAAACTGACTCCAAAAACTAGACCAAATTGAAATGGGACCACACTGGAAGTACCAGCTTTGAAATAAAAAAAGAATTATCAAAAACGGTTCACCCATTCGAATGTTATGAGGTAACAAACAATAAAAAAATTAAAACCGAATTGATAACCTCTTCCTTTTTTGAAGTCATTTAAAAAGTAGCCCAAGTTACATCTTAAAACATAAATTAAAACCAGCGAAATTCATTTCGAAATCACTCCAGCCGTTGCAGAGATGAGTTGAAGCAAACAGACACAGACAGACACAAAATAAATTGAAATGGATTTTTGTATTGATTTGAGTATCATATACACATCAATATGAATTCAGAGAAAAGCTGTTCATTTGAAATTACAAGCAGACGTTTCATTTTATTTATTTGTGTAGATAATAATACAAATTTTCATTGGAATTCAAACTCTAATAGGTGCCACGAGACTAATTGTGCAGGTCAATAAAAAGACAAAGGAAAAAATAGTAAAATTCATTAAACAAATGATATTGTTTATGATAACTGATCATTTAAAATTATATGATGAATACTACAGTTTCAAAGACTAAAATATAAAAGATAAATATTACTAAAGAGTTCTAAGAAAATTCATAATTTATTTTCGAAAACAATTATTTACTAAACCTATGAGGTATCATCAAATGAATTCAATACTTAAAAATTTAACTTCATTGTTTACAATTTAATCGAGAAATAATTAGTTTAAAAAAATATTATCAAATAGGCAACAATTACTATTAAATTACTAATAATATTCTAAGCATCAAAGAGAAAATAAATGCATTCACAGAATCGAATTAAGTAATGTTCGCTATGTATGAGCCACATACATTTCTATTCAAATGCCTTCCATGCACATGCCTTTGTCAAAGCACTAAGTTCTATTCACGGAGAACGCGATCTAATTACTGCTGCTTGTCAGCATTGAAGTGTGAGGATAGTATTCTGACGTCACACGATTTGAGAAATGGTTACGCGTATACATAAAGTGCTCATGTTTTATAGAGAACATTTTAATGGGCAACAAACAAAAGAAACATCTTAAAATTGTGCTGGAGTAGATGTTTATACCTATGAAGATTTTTTTTTTATTGAAGTACCTAACTATAATAAAAAAATATAGGTAATTAGTAACATATTGTATCAAGAAAGACGCTAAATCTAATATCAACGTAATATATATTGTTTGCCGTGTGTGTGTGTGTTGTATTGGTATTATCATATGTTAACGTATTTTTTTTTCATAAAGGAGATTTTTGCTTTTGAACAAACCTCTATAATGACATAATAAAATATATAATCCCCACACCTTATTTCTAAAATATTATTTATAATAGTGAAAACTTTCCCCTCTATCAATAAAGTGTGTACGATATATAAGGAGTGATGATTTTCAGAAAAATAATCAATTAATCCTTTTTGCGGCAATCCTTTATCAAAGAAAAATTGCGCATTACGTGTAAACAACGCACTTTTAAGTAATTGTTTTGTGTACTTTTGTTAATTTATAAGGATATTTTTTGCAGTATAATTTGTCTACTAATGTTCAGAATAAGCGCTTTAATGTTTGTTACCCAATAGAACATTAAGGCTTTGTGCAACAGTAAAGTTCTCAGCGCTAGCATGTTGGTTGATGTTAATTAAATGCGGGTAAGATGTTTTCTATCGTCAAAATATAAGCGCGTATATAGTAATAGCATAAATAGCTGTGAATAAATATTCGATGACAAAGATAAAAGTATTTTTTAACTTAAATACATTCCCGTAGCTTTTCAGTGAAATGTAGCCAAATATTCATTCTCCCCATGTGATTTTAATTAAAAATACTAGGGGCCGAAAGTGAGTTTGCAGTGATTCACCTCGATTTTCATGAAGCCAAAAGCTAGGGCTGAAAGTAATTCCAACTACAGCCGTTTTATTTTCTGGTGCATGTACGGTAACAATATTTTTTCGACAGTTCACATTCAGGAACGAATGGTGGATCGGATATCGATGACGCCTCGCATGAACCCGCGTCACTGATACAAACGGAAAGAAATTTATAAAAAATAAAATACATGCGTTATATGTTGATATTTTGTTGTGGCTTTTTTACTATTTACATAGATACGCCAGATTGGTACTATATTTTACGATACCACAATTTTAAGTTTACTCATGAAACTTTTGTACGGTCTCTAAACCGTTGAGTACTTCGAAGATTTTTTTTTACAATTTCATTTCTCTAATTTTGTGATTAATTTATCTGACTACGGACAGAATGCGAAAATTCTTTTCTGCCTTACTTTTGATGGATGCGGATTGCCCAAGCCCAGAATAGTTGGCGCTCCTTTAGGGAAAACCTTGTTCAGTCGTGGAGGACGATTGGTTGATATATAAGATATCTTTATATGGTACAAAATTAGGTGGTTTCCGTTATCTGGTCGCTGAGATCTTTTAAGCTTCTCAACGGTTTTGAATATAGGTTTCAGCAATAGATAGACTAGCTTAAGAAGATTATACAAGGGGGCAAACGAGGAAATGGGTTTTTCAATGGTAAGTAAATACTGCTACTTATAGTCATCTCAAGAGTCAAAGGTGCGTTACCACCTGCCTCTCGATTTATAACAGCCTCACTCATTCGTAAAAAGAGTTGAAAGCATGGGTTAACTTTCATGTAACATAACATGTATCACTTAAGTAGAACCCATTCATTTAGAAGCATCTCATTGGGCCGCCGTAGTGCAATTAAATAAAAAATGTTCGCAATAAGCATGGTGACTGAGAGTGTAGCGTGTCTTGCAATCCGGCGACTCGGAGGTCGAGAACGCTTCCAAAGGTTGTAAGCGGGTTGAGAAAAAAATATCCAAGCCCACTACTCTTGGATTCTGCTCATGCTTTCCATCAGGCAGAGTAGAGTCACTATGGTAAGTCCATATACATCAGCAATCAATTAATCATCAACAATCCAAAGTATTCTTACTCTTAACTGCTTAATGTGACCTCCGAATCACAGAGACGCTCATGGTAACATGCCACCAGCGGTCACCCATCCAGGTACTGACCGCGCCGTCGTTGCTTACTCTCGGTGATTGTTTCTAATCATCGAGTGCAACAGGGCTATGAGCGCCTCTAGCCCCCCCTCCCCCTCCATTGTACAAGTGTTGATTTGTACAAGCCCATATACATTTATAAAAAAATTACAAAACCCTAATTGTACCGTAGTAATGCTATCTCACCATAAAATTTGCTTAAACACGATACTCATACATTCCTATCCAAAAGATATTCTTTAACCTTCGGTCAAAATGTTAACCCTTTTATCGGCTTTCGGCGTTTAATGAAAAATGTCCCTGGATGGTTTACCCAATCCGGGCGATAATAGAATGCCCTGAATAATGTCGTGTGACCCCGTGGCACAAATATAACGTTAATTTTTTATCACCATGATTTATTAGTGACTAAACGGATTTCGCAGCATCGGGTGACACTGCCATAATATGTGTAAATGAAATTGATAGCACGGTATAAAACATTTCCAAGTTTAAAATGTATGTTCGAGAATGGTGACGTGGGTGAAATTTTTAAAGACGGGAAACACCCGGTTGATTTATGTCTGTAGAAGTAATGCACTAAAATAAAAGTTGAAAATGTAATCTCTGTTTTGGCAAGTGTTAGAGTTTGCAATGAACATTATTGTACCGGTGAGTTCATGTATCACTGTAAATATTTTTTAACTCGTATATCTAATAAATCGTACTTCTATAGTGTTAGTTAGAGTCATAGGATAGTTATAATTTTTATGAATATGATAATATCGTACATACAAATCACCAAAGTAAAGTAACAAATATTTTGTCTTGAATATGCTATTTAAATTTTGAGAGAGTTCATATTTGGTTCGATTAATTTATTATTTGAAAAAATGATGATACTAATGTTAACACTTCTGTATAAGATTAATAAGTAAGATCTCAATTTTCAATGCCTATTTCATATTCTCGAACATTCATAGTCCTATATCTAATCTACTGTAACGATAAACTATTGTATTATTATCCGAAGGGACCAAGGTATATTAGAACTTAACGGTACCTCAAGGGGGCGTTTCACTAAGACCCTTTTAGTTTTTTCTTTACGTAAGCCTACAAATTGTTATTCCCTATGTGTGAGGTTATGATAACGGCTACTTACTGTGAACTACCCTGTTCGATGTGAGACAATCCCATATAATGGTACGTACATTTCCCAACGGATTACACAAAAAATACGTGTCGATAAACGAGGAATACTTCAGTATCTGCCTGTACCCGAAATGTAATTTTCTCTTTTGAATTCTTTGCAAAATTTCATGAAGGTATTCGAAACACGTTTTAAATGGCATATTATTGTGAAACAATCGAGTTTAAGTCGTTTAAAACATAAAAATTAATGTTAACATTCATACTACTGTAGTTCACTGCTATAAACATTGTCAGTTATTGTAAAAAAAGTAGACTTAAAGTAGGAGACATTTTTCAAAATGTAACAAGAAATTTTATAATAAGGAATATTTTTATTTCTATTTCTTTGTTCTTTTACAACAGAAAATTCTCGCACTAGAAATATTACTTTGTCACGGGAGATTATGAATAGTTAAAAAATACCAGCCTGCACAGCATAATATGGTTGAAATGAAGGTTAAGTAAATGTTACTGTGTGTATAATCACTTAATATTCATTCACCAAGGTAAGGGCCCTATCAGAATACCAGCGCTGCAGTCCTTCAGGCCTGCTGAGCTGCGGTAAACTCCCTTTCTCTCACTGGACAAGACTCTTTATTTATTTTATGTTGTATTTTTAACCGCCTTAAAAAATCGAGGAGGTTTATATTTTTTTGTGTGTTCTCGGATAACTTCGTCGTTTATGAACCGATTTTGATGATTCCTTTTTTGTTAGAAAGGAAATGTTCCAAGTTTTAAGGAAACAAGGATTTGATGATGGCATTCCAGAGAAATCGACAGGAATCGTCGAAATTCTTAGAGTCGAATAGTGCAATTGTTAATTTGTTTATTTGGTATGTTAAAACTATAATTTAACGGAGGACTGGAATCAATCTGATGATGGAGTCGAAAGGCAGTTGAGGGAACTTCTCCACGATTTACAGCAGTTACCTTGTGTTTGGGCTTATTTAATTTGTATTGATGATGTCATACGTGCTTATAGACCTTATTTTTTATATTTTTCCAGTTTTTTCATGAGTTGATGATGAAAGGAAAAACAGTTAGGTATAGATGGCTATTTTTAAAATATCAAAGGTATGAAGAGGACCTTTGTTGTATTCTTTAACGTTGTTTAGGTGATCTGACCGGTAAGGTTAGAAGTCGTATCACCTAACTAGATTATAGTTTAAGTTGCCGATCAAGTAATTAGGATTCTGTCGGAAATAATAAATGTGCAAACCTGAAATTTGGATTAGGAACTTACACTATATTTATGTACTTAGTTTGTCTTCGTGTGGCCATTTCAATGTTGACAAGTAGTCTTAAATGTTGACACTTTTATTACGCTTTTTCATCATGAGGTTTCGAATCAGCAAGAGTTAACATTTGAAGGTGGTCGCTCCCATCGGTTGACTCACGCGATTTGTATGAATTAGTTAAACCTACTTCTTACTTATGATAATTTGCACTAAAGATGGAAAAAATAAAAAGTTTTTCTGTAACTGCTGTTGTTGTTGCTTTGATGCTGTTTTTAACAGAAAAAAACGACTTTCAAAAGTATGCACGTAAGTCCCTGCATAGAAACTCTAAAAAGCCTAAAATAGGTTGGTTTAAATTTGACTGGCTTAAATTACAATATGTCAATTCCTGTCCATACCTTTTTTTTTTTTTTTNACCCTATCCCACCGACGGTGGCAATAGTGCCTGTCAGCCCCTGAGTTAACAGAGGGCTGACCCGCCCCTCGCACTCCAATACCCCTTTAACTAGATCAGAGGGACGCTTAGAGTGCTCTTCGCAGCAGTCTGTGGTCAGACTCCGCCTGGTATCCCGCTTAGTCTGGAGTCTCACTCTAGGCCAATCCGGCATGAGTGGCTCTACCGGCATAGCCCTAGGGATCATAGACCCACTCAAGCCCCCACACGACGACAACGTAGGGATACGGTCGTGGGGGTTCCTGTCCATACCTAATTCAATTAATTTAAATAAAGTAGTATTATAATGCGTGCCACGAGTACCTTAAAACTGTTTAAAGTCGGTACCAAGCCCAATTATTAATATTAATAAGTTACGTATGTCGGTCTCCGTCACAATGGTTACATATTATATTGTAATCTAGTATTGTTTTCTAGTTCCATGAATCATTTTTGAAAAGAAAATTATGGCATTGTTTATGGTAAAATCACATGATGGAGTTCCTACCTATGGTAGTCAGTTAATCATAGAAGATACTAAAAACTTATTATACTGTTGTGTTCCCAATTTACTTTTTAATAAGTATAAGAGAGCTTTCAGTAGATTCAATACCTTTTCTTCCACCGTAATAAAATATTATGTAATTAATGCTAAAACACATGACAGTCCCCTTTACATTCTCTTTCCCAAACTCTTTACTTACACTACTCATCTCCACGACTCTCGGCCCTGATTTTGACTGACTGTACATCTCAGCAACCACCTGATGCTGTTCTTTCTTCGGTTCAAAGAGGTTAAGAGTAGACACCACAGCCAAACTGATGCCCAAGAGCATCAACAGGAACAAAGAACATATACAACACTTTGATTTTCTAGACACCACCATTGCCATCTTGTTTTAAAGTTTATATCACTTTTAATAGAAAAGTTTCTTTGGCACTATTCAGTCTTTTATTTCAATAGCTTTTAACTATATAACAAACTTTTTGTATATTGAATGCACTGGACCACTTTATAGTTTGTATGTTCTAACTCTTCATTCAGAAGTATGTTTAAAGGAATGTGGTTATTTATTGAAGAATAATATCAATGCGTCTGTTTTTGTACATTTAGCGATCGTCAGATTCATTCACAAATATTAATTAGCATTTCCAGAAAGGTCATGAAAGGAAACTTAAGTCGAATCACGAATAAACCTTTGAATACAACCAGGTCTTGACTCGATCTTCCGAAGCTATTGAAAATAAGTTCGACTGCATTTCATGTCAAAGCTTTGGGAATCAATAGAGAAAAGCTGATGTTGGTTTGTGTAATACAGATTGGATCTGCGTTTGACGCACAACGAGGCAGTATTCGAGAAATGTTGGTTCCGTTAATTTGATGTAATGTTTGTTTGCTAATGTATTTCTGAAAGTTTAGATATTTATAAAGTTGTATTTATATATCTAAAGATGCCCAAAGGAAATGAAGTAACAATAAGGCATCTCAAATACATTATTTTTAAGTTCTCATTTGTAACAGAATCATAATAATTTGATAATAGCTCTCTATTATTCTTTAATGATTTTATATTATAAAAAAACTTGATAAATATAAGACAAAGCTGTCTAATTCCCAATTAGGTAGAACAATATAGTTGTAAGTTCATACATACTCTAGATAATTTTTGTCAAATGAAGCACAAATGATTATGTGCCTTACACTATTATTTGACCTAGGTGAAATATCGTAGATTTGAACCCATGTTACCTCAGCAGTCAGAATTTAGAATAATAAAATCAATAAACATCTTTAGAATTTGTGTTTGAGGAATCGATAGCGGTAATGGTTTGAAAGGCAAAATAGTTTTAGTAAATTCTTAGTAATAATACTGGACTACCACTGTACATCGTTTGCTATAATTTAAACGACCAAAATTGAAAACAAAACATTAAATTGGTCTCGTACAAACCTAAACCCAAAGCGCCTGCTAAAATGTGAGAGGCAATTTAGTATTCCATCAGTATTATATAGATAAAATGTAAGGCGCTTAGCCGTCGCCTTAGCGCTGAATAACAAATTGACAATGCTGTTTAATATTCAATTTGCTTTCTTAATCCAACGATGATACTGAGTTAAACTGTTATTATTATGTCACAAAGGTGTTAATATTATTAGTCATGAAAGCCAGATAAGTCGGTAAGATATTCTAAAATAGAATACCTATTCAATATTTATAAAATGAGACACTATGGGACCATGTTTTATATAAAGTTTTCTTTCTAAATATTATAAATACAACTTCCACATTAATTCAACACCCATAGCAACAATTTCTGGATCGCACAAAGTGTTTTTCTATATGGGGTTTGAACCTCAACACAGCAGAAAACGGCGTGGAGACTACTTAAACCTACTACGCCAATTAATCGGAGGCAGTCAAAGTCAAGGTAACTATACATATTATATAAGACCGTGGGAGAGCCACGCTTCGGCATGCATGGGCCGGCTCGACCAGAGTGATACCACGGCCTCACAGAAAACCGGTCTGAAACAGCGCCTGCGCTGTGTTTCACTGAGTGAGTGAGGATACCGGAGGCCCATAATCCAACCCTTCCTCTAATCCCCCTTCCCATCCCCCAAGGCCGGCAACGTACTTGTGACGCCACTGGTGTCTATAGGCGGCGGTAATCGTTTACCATCAGGCGATACGTCTGCTTGTTTGCCCCCTATAATATAAAAAAAATACAAAATATGGACATTAAAATTCCAACACGATCTGTACGTATACCACAATTGTTTAGTGTTCTTGCAAGCAACAATATTTTTTTAATGCTCATATAATAACCCACTAAACCGAATGTGCAGGAACTATAATACAGTATGCTCAGAATTTGACATCTTTCACGAAAGCCTCAATGCTTTCAAACCTTCTCTCCTCCGTTATAGCAGACTTTATTTTAGTGCCAATTTCATATCTATGTCGTTTGTAGCTTTGTATCTAATTATAAATAGTTTTTTTAGTAATTTTTGACTTCATGCCAAAGCACTGTCTACTAATGAGGGTAACCGAATGACAGGTTTACTGTATTGTACTGTTTAAGACCGTATTTTGTATTTTTTTAATCTGTTATCTGTATCTATATCTATTAAATAAAATAAAATAAATACTGAACTTATATGAGTATTGAATTTTCAGCTGTGTAAAAAGTACAAAGGAATTGAATTACAATGAAAGGGGATGTTTTCTTTTTTAAGTTTTAGCTGCTGCAGTGACTCCACTCTGTCTGACAGAAAGCATAAGTGGAATCCAAAAGTGGTGAATTCCTCGACTTTGACGTGGATAATGCAGTATGGTGACTTATGGCGGTTTAGTGAGATGCTTTTTCACTTAAAGGATTCAGGACCATAGTGGGAGAGAAAAGTTCTTAATGCTGGTTACAAGAAGACAGAACCGAAACACTACCACTCTAAAACGGTGACTTCCCAGACCAGCACGTGTTGATTAGTTGTTAACATATCCAATTAAGACTAGGACCAAAGCTATCGATTATCAACATCTTCTTAACTTACACTTATTTACTTATTTCCAAGATTATTTGGGGTCGACTACTAGTTCAACCGGTTTTACCTGAATATCAGTTTTTCCATGGAGCGATTGACTTTGGACCCAACCCTGAGGGGGAACACAATTCGAAGATCGAACTAATATCTCAGTATGTTTCAGGGCACTGACTTCTCAATAACGATTGCTGTAGATATTCGTGACAACCGGGACTGACGGCTTAACGTGTTCTTTGAGGCACGGGCGGGAAACACCACCATTTTCCATACTTCGGACTGACTGATCCGACACACTTCTTTGCATTCGTTCACATTTATCAATTGCTGTATTCATGGTCGTTGGTTCCTGGCACATTTTAGATAGCCCTTCTTCATAACAACACCAATATGCGAGAAATTCTGTATGTTTGTATAATTAGAGTTATGGGCATTTATTTCTATGCTTACATAACGTTGGAAAGAACAGTAATGTTGCCGAAGCACGGTAACTTATAGATTATATCCTAACTTTTTTGTGAATAAACTTATATCCTGAACCATTTTTCTTTGTCGTCTTAGGTAAGTACCAACTATTTCATCAAAATCTTACATTTTCCCATTCATATCCTTGTAACTATAATTATCAATTGTTTACAAATTTTCTTGCGTTTCGTAGGTACAATGTTTGATTTGTGTTTGATAAATATAGGCTTGGGCCTAATTATTAACGGTCTTAAAGCTATTGTTAGCCAGCTAGAATTCCGTAGTCATCTAAAATTTGTTAATATGCATCTTTCAACCACTTTGTAAATTACGTTATCTTGAGAGTTAATTCTTTAATTTAATAGTCTATATAAGTTCGGACGTAATATAAATGGCTTGTTTTGATATGGATAACTATGAAGTTTAAATAATATCATCACTGCCCGTTGTCCGTTGTACAAATCTAAAATAACACCATACGCACTGTCGTGTTTTGTTGATAAGTGCGAGACCGGAGACCCAGTGATGCAGAATCATCTTAATAGGTCGCCATATTGTGGGTCACCATGCTGCATTCACAATAAGTATCGTGACCACTACTTTTGGATTCTGCTTATGCTTTACACCAGGCAGAGTAGAGTCGCTTTGACAGATCCATGCATAAAAATATACAAATATAAGAATATATTTTAAACCGATAATTTTGTCTTAATTACCACGCCTTTATCACCTGCACTGTATATTTGTTTGTAACCGAGTTTTTTTTAACGTATACGAGTACTTAGTATTTTTTCATCTATTTTATTATATCTTTTTTTTAATTTTAAAAAGTACTGGCAAGTTAAGGTACGCACACTATGTTATTAGAGTTTTTTATTTTAGCAATGTCTCTCAGTGATATTGATAAAACACAAGATTTTAAATTAAATTCTTATTAACTTTTAACTATAGGCTTTGTTTAATAAAATAAAATAAACTGCTGGACAGCTTAATCTTTTTTTTAAATTTATCTACTATCTATACCTACATATAACCACAGACCTCAAGGTCTCGGAGATACAATTTATTATTGCTTAAACTATTGTAAATTCTAATTAAAAGTGATATGATATTCAGTACTTAAACACGGGTAATATTTTCTCCTCGTAAAATTGTTATCCATCCAGCGCATTATTTCTGGTTAATGCTGTGACCAAACTAAGTTAACTTTAAAAAACTTTTCATACATTCATGAAAAGGGGGCAACGAACATCGATCGAACCCACAACACTTTGCGCGTTACAAAACAGAGTGACGACCACTCAAACCACTCCATATATGTGATGAAAATAGGTGAGAATTATTTCGGGCATTTCATATGATTAAGACGATAGATGGACTGTCCGAAAGAGGAGACGTGAAAAGCGAATTCTAATAAGAATTTAGTGATTATTCAGGTTATATGAACGACTAGAACATGACACTTTTGAAAGAAATGGGCAGATTAGCAAAGTCCTTATGAAAAACTTTAAAAATTAAAAAAAAACTTAAATCCGATAATATTGATATTTTCTCTTTGGAGCCCTTTGGGATATGAATGTTGCTTATTTTTCTTTTAATATGTCATCTGTTTTTTATTCATGCGTAAGGTTTTTTTGTATCAACTACTGCTTTAGCCTTATAATGTGTTAATTCTGAATTCTGATTACCGAAATAGTATTGCAACATACTTCCACACTTCAAACTGCTATTACCTATCAATTTTAGCTGATTATCATCACAGTTTAATCAGTACTTTCAATAATCTGAAAATAGTATAATTTTTAAATACTAGAATCCAAACTTCAAACTTTTAATGTGGATGTATCCGCCCGGAAAATATTTCATAAACCCCTTTTGAACTTAAAATTAAGCACCTACCTACTAAAACACTTCACATAACTCTAGACTAAGTCTATTACATAATATCATTATTGGTAATTTAATTTAATAAACACCAAAGCAATTTATAAACTATAAAATTTATTATTTTTTTCCAATCTAGATTTAAAACGTAACAGTATATTTCAACTTGAAAAAAGTAATTTTAATTTATCATGAATAGCACAAAGTATGTAACATCAAACCCTAATTTATACTAAGAGTACGTACGCACAAAACTAGATATTTATATTTTTAACACTTTTACTTAGTTTCATCAATAATTATCCGATTAAGTGATTTTCGCGAGCGGCGCGTAACTGGATCAGATCCGCGTGCACGGCGTTCGTGCTCCGATCTGTGGATGTTCTACTAAAATCTTGGACCATCAGCTGGTTACGTCGATATCGCTGGCGTCGTCTCGTCTCCGAAGTCTGACCCCGTTGTCTAGAAGCCTACTTTCCGGGGGTGAGTTACTCAACGTTGCGTAAGCTCCCATGCTTTAGAGATGGAAGTTATTTGCGATTTTTATTATGATCCGCGGGAAATTTGGCGCTTGTAAGGTATTTGAAGAATGTCCTATATATACAAATAAAACTATTTAAATTTTCTAAGAAATGGACTATTATTAGGTTTGAAAGTGTTACTTAAAATTATACCTAAAGAAACAGTTAAGTAATAGGCGTATTTGCAAAGGATATGGTCCTGTAGATGCGTAAATGCAACTCTACTGCTTCTACTTACACTTATAATTAATTTACCTTATTTTTGATTAAAGTTTTACGGTGAAATTGTTGTTAATATCACTCAACCATAAAACAAGTTGGTAAAAGCTATAAACAGGAAAAGCCGAGTTCATCTGCGATTCACGAGGAACATCTCTGTCCACACCATGTTTGTTTTAAAATAAACTAATAGTAGCATTGAGTACTAAAATAAAATAATAGTCGAAGGGCGAGTTGAACTTGTGTAGAGGGGTTCAGTAAGATAAATTTGTCATTGAAGAGTATTTTCTCTTAGTTATATATAAGCGTTTATGTCAATTAAATAACCTCTCCCGCCCGCATTGTTCTCTCAAGTCTTTTTAAGAATTGTTTAACTATACTCGCATACTTTATAAAATCTATAAATGAAATATTACAATAAAAGCTAGTAGTCTATTTCATTTGCATACCTTGTACACAGGCTTTATATTACTCAATGTAAGACATGCAGCGTCCTTAATTTTGATGGATGTTATGAGACATTGTGCCATATAGCTATTTAGGATTGTTAAGAATGCGAACCAAAAAACATATAGACCAGGCAAAATTATTAAAAAGGCATTGAACTTCTTGAATGTATCTAGATTGTTAGTCAAAAACTATTTCATTATTGTTTTCCTAGCTTATTGTGTACAAAAAATATTGTATGTCAGACATTTCACAATAACGATATGTCGTCGAAGATAGATATGGTTGAAATTCGTATTTCTGTATGATCTAAACGTGCTTTTTGTTTCTGATTCCACAACAAAAGTATATAAGATTCGGGGCAACCATTAGGCGTTATCGATACCAACCCAAGTAAAGTATTCCTTACAAATATATATATACTATTTACAAAATGGAGAAGACAATGTATTTAGATCTTTGACCAAGTATTTAGAATTTAGAGAGAAATGGTCTTTCTGTCTCTGCAGTTACGAATATCTGGATTGAATTATTAGCCTTTTCAATTGTACCTATCTATCTCTTGTGGAACTTTAGGGTAACTATGACTCTATCTGATCTGTCTGGTTTTATTATTACGCTGTCACTACCAATATTATAGGTCATGTAAATCTCCAGATTCCAACAGCTTTTTTGTAGTACTTGTAAAATATGACAAAATTAGTAATAAAATAATGTTATAGAACTGGTTTTTTATTCACTTTGTGGCAGTCTATGGTAAGAATACAATTAGGAGACTAAATTGTGAAGAACCTTACTTGCAGCCACACATGATAAGGGACGTTCCGACACTTAAGAATCATAAGAATAATAATGATAAGGCTTTTGTTGGTGGTAATAATGACTTGACTTTCCCCAATAAATACCAGGAATAATTTTTCCTGCTTTAGAAAAGATCTCCGAATGATCAAAAACTAGGAGGTACATTTTGTTTCTTTTGTTCTCGCGCTTTTAACTCCCTAAGCTGAGAGAATCCCGCATATTTTAGCTATCAAGTGAACATCATCGATAACTTTGTGCTGTGTTTTCTGTATTAAACATTCCAGTAATCTTTTCTTTGCATAATTAAGTGGTGAGAACTTTATTCAATTAAATTCTTTATCCTTTAGCTGTATTCCACAATTATTATAGTTCTTGGAAATAGTCATGATGATAGTTTTGTAGGTAAAAAGCTAAAAAGAAATGATACTTCCTCTTAATTTTGAATCATTTTTATTCACACCTTTTAACAGTTTACTGTTGGTAAAACCCTTCCCATATAAACTAGGTTTTAGTCTTTTATCACGCCTGACGGGTTGGTATAGAATTAGTTTAAACTTTTCTTTTTTTTTTCAGAGATGTCCTGAGTTGTATTTTCTCGACTACGAAAACAAGAAGGTTATGTTTTTCAAATGTATGTGTGCATGTGTATGTATATTTCTTTGGCACGCCCTAGAGCCTAAACAGCTTGTCGTATTTTCAAGTGCGTGGTATCAATAGTTTCATCTTAGTCGTGAGAGTGACACTGGGTACATCAAAATAAAAAAAACATGCAGTCGGGTTTTTTAAAATAATTCATTACTTGTTATCATTGTAATGTCGTCAAATCATTCTATATCATACTCAGGTTTTCAAATCTTTGAGCATCTAAATCACAGCGAATACCAACTACTATAATAAAATTGTATTATTCTCGTTCACATTCCCCGCACTACGCCGACTAGTCAATAGTCCAGGCGCCGCTCGGTCTGCAGAACTGACCCAGTTATCTCAAAGTACCGCAGTGTGCTGACTACCCAATAAACGACTTTTTTACATTGCTCCTTCGCAGAACGTTTTTTGTTTGTTTATCTGTACATATTAAAACTTTCAATGTGATACAGCTTTTTATAACAGCTGTTAACTTCATCAAAACTTTTACAGTAAATTGTCCCTGTGTTTATGCTCCGTGGAATATATTTCAAAAGTATCGTACTTAACAGTCCTATCTATCTTAGTAAATAATTATAATGTAATATAATTATATCCAGTTTTTTCATCTTTAGTCTGGTTGTTCCATCGTTTTCGAAAACCTTGCAATCGAGATCTTGAAACTAGCTTATGTATATATCTTTATCATATTCTCGAATACGCCAGTATAGGCACTAGCACGCAACTTGGCTAGATTTCGGCGTAGTGTGGGTAAGTTCGCGCATAGTACACTTAGTGCAAGAAATTAAAACAAACAAAATTGAAGTGTATTCAACTAACGGTCCAATCGCTTGCTCGGAACGGTGCGAATGGAATCCCTGTGTCCCTCATTCAACCAAAGGGACAAAAAAAATGACTTCTGCGTATCTAACGAACCTGACCAAGTTACGTGCCGGTCACTATATCTAATAATTCAATATTGCATGTGAAATAGGGTTTCCAATAACAAGTGAAATTGTCAGGAGAGACCATAGCCGGTAGTGACAAACATTAGAGCTAAAAATTATAATGATAAATAAAAAAGCTTCCAGTGGAGAAACACAAAATATAGCCTGTTATATATCAGAGATTGTTGTGTTAATTCCCTTTATTAAATATTTTTCATTGACAGCGAAACTTCGAACTATTTTAAGCACAAATCGATATACACCTGGCAAGCCCCTTTGATGTCTGTTCATAACTTTTGTTTTATTCAGTTTTTAGTGATCGTATGAGCAAGGTTTAATTGCCTAGTTTGAAACTTATTTAGTTAAAGCTTGGTTGTATTCTATAGTATATTTGTACTAGCTGAGCCCCGCAACCTCGTCTACGTAAAATGATTATAGTGAGCCAACTTCAAAAGATTACATATGCTGTAGCGGACTTATTTAGATGTTTTCAAGTGGAATAATTCTTTAATATATTGTTTTTGTAGAACTTAAACAGTTTACGCATCGCATGGAATGGAAGCTCTCAAAAGAAATAATTTTCCCATGAAATATTTTTTCAAATCGCACCAGAAGTTCCAGAGATTAGCGCGTTGAAGCAAACGAACAAACTGTTCAGCTTTATATATTAGTATAGATTGAATATACTCACGCTCGTTTATTTTTGAAGATACCATAACTGTTATTGCTGTTTACCCATAGTCCAGAAACTATATTTTAGGTTCCATGTTAATAGAGAGTGAACCCATTGTTATGTACTAGGTATGGCACAAACTTTTATAGGATCGATATTTATGTAAATGTAAACGAATGAGAATGTAATAACATTAAGCTCAATTTCAGATTAGTTAAAAACTGAACACAGAAAGTACTTGTCATACTTTTAATGCATCGCCAATTTTAAATTCAAAATACGAACGTAACTGTCATTTATGCGAGACGCATCACGTGATGTGGTGCACGTCACGCGCTTTGACTTAGACGTCACCTCGCGTCACTCACGTCAAAGTGACACGTGGATATGACACTATATCTATGTATACAACGTGCGCGCCGCGCAGCCGACCGATCTAGACTGAGATGTAATCTACTTCTCTCGCAATACACTTGCCAAAATATACGTGAAAGATAAAAACGTCATTGTATCACAAACTACGGTACATTAAATTAGGACGAAGTTCGAACGAGGATGGACTTGTTAAGGTAACAAGTTTTGCTGCGTTGTCTTGTTTTTAGGATGAAATAAAGTACCATGTTTTAGGTTTATTATGTACTGCTGAAGCTAAGGTGATATCGTTAAGGAAATTGAATCTCCTTGTTAATAAAGATGAGAAAAGATAAGTTGGGACGCAGTTTCTAAGAAGTAGTCACAAATTTCAACAATAAAACTACTTCCACAATTTATTAGGTAGGTATATCTATCAGATATGTATGTCTGAATTTAAGCCAATTTGAGACACTTATATACTATCTTGAAAAAGGTTAGGTTCTGTATAATCAACAACGTCCATAATGTCCCACTGCTGGGCTCGGGTCTCCTCTCAGTAGAGGGTTAAGGCCACACATCTTCTGTAAACGCTTACGCAACTATCATATAAATTATTGAGTGCAAGAAATTTGTATCTTAAGTCCTAATTCAATTCAAATTAAAAATTTTGATTTTTTCAAATTTAGATTTTGGTCAAGACTGAGCTGTACTTATTAAACCATGATTACAGTTTTTCGGTCAGTTGTAGGTATACAATGAATCTTGTATACCTACAACTGACCGAAAAACTTTTTTTACTTTTTTTAGGTTTTTCTTAAGAAGTGAACTTCTTAAGAAAAACCTTTCATAAATAATAACAAGCAAATGACATTGTCACACAAGCCGTATGAAATCTAAATAGTACAACTGAACACACCATTGAATTCTTCTCTTCTGTGGTTGGGATTAACGATCTTCATACAAAAGAACAAGTAGACAAGTCTCGGTTATGGGTAGCTTGCTTTGTTCATCATTGTACGCAATCAAACTCTCAACTTCATCGTTGTCGTCAAATCAGTTTGTACGGTAGATGAAACTCGCAAAGTGAAGGATTCAATATCGCTAAATATATATATTATGTGGGTGCTAATTCCGACCTGGTTTGGAATCTTCTTCCAAATTATATATTTGAATTCATCGTTGCCGATATGCTTTAGAGACCAATTGTATCGAATTTCATATCAAAGTTTGAAGAAAAGAACCTATCAACCACTTTACAGTCCTTCAACCTTAAGTGACAGATGGCTGAAACCCTCAAAGTAATTTTATCTATATTTTCAATCGTTACGTGCCAGTTTTATCACACACACAAATGAAGTGAAATACATTATAAATTAAAAATATCACAGATAAAATATACCTCGTAAGTTCTATAATGACACATATGACAAATTTCACAGTGATCAAGTTACCGTTGAAGGATTATAACTATATCACATTACAGTTCATGTAAACTTGAAATTTAAGATTCACAAGTGTCTTACTAAAAGCTATTTTTTTAGCTTTCCTTTTCCCCCTGTTCATCAGTCCACACAGCTTTTCTATCATTGTTTTTTGGTTATTAAGGTAGTAGCCTAAGTTCAAATAGAACAAAAAACAGATTGCCTGACTAGATAGAGTCAGTGGTAAGCATAGTTTGAAGATTCTTTGTACCCCTTTTCAAAGAGTACAATTGTGTTAAAGAGTACACGTTAATGGTGACGTGATCACTATTAACGTGTACCCTCTAACATGTATTTTTATTGATTTTCTATGGTACTTATCCATTCATTGACGACGTTTGGTCTCATCACCATCTCAGCCGTAAAAAGTTCACTGCTGGCCTTCAGCCTTCTCCAAGGCTACCCACAACAACCGCTCCTTTTGGCGAGGTGGTAAATCCCTTTAAATCTACGGCTCCTCAAAGACTGAGGAGCCAGGAATATGGTGATTCCAATAAAAACCACCCCTGCGGTTAGTCTGAGGCACCCTGGTCTGAAGAGGACCCGGACCATGTTTTTTCAGGTATCTCCCAAGAACGTCGCTGTGTCTATCCAGACTCTATCCTGGGGGAAGCCTGGGCTTTTTCTTGTCTATCGGTCTAATCCTTAAGATCTAATATGCTGCGGCCTGACTTCAGTTTTGTGACCAGGCCGCCTTTCTGTCGCTGACGGCATCAATTAATCAGCTACCAGAGGTCCCCACTCGCTGGCAGCTTACGGCTCTGTCGGCGTCTGTCGTTAATGCCCTGGACCGGCTTTCTCTCTATCCCGCTCAGCGGTCTCTTTCTGGAGCATTACAGCCTCACAGAAAGAGACCAATGCACCTCATCCGTCCTGACCCGTCAGCTAGGCAGCAGTAATTGCTGACGGGAACAGATCTCGTCCGATTTAGCCGACTAGGACTTCACGTTTAGACGCTCACGCGGGGCAGTTCTCCAGCGTATGCTGGGCGGAGTCCAAGTTGTCTGCGCAGTCTCATGCCCTCTATAACCAAATACTCACCATGAAGACCACCAGACACCAAGAAGCAATCATGTCCGGTGAGTATCTGCGTCAGTTGATAGGTTAAGCAGCCTTCCTCCTACTGAGGCTTCGAGGTTGGCGCCCCTATGCCAGTGCTTGTTGGTGATCGTTCCGCTCTGCCCCGTTCTCATGCCAGCGGATAGCATGAATCTGGTCATAGACCTTCACTTCCATATCCACCAGGATAGCCAAAGGTGGGCAACGAACCGGGACTGTCGCCGCCTCCAAATATCGTACGATCTAAATGGCCGCTACCTGCTGCGCTTGAATAAGCTAAGCTCGGCAGCGGGAGGGGGCTGATAGGCACTTGGCCCATATCGGCGCTCCATAGAGAGCTATGGATTGTATCGTAGAGGCGGTGAAATTCTTCCCTAGTGGGAAGAATCGTACCCCTAAATTAGACAATAGCCTCTGTAGGGTGCCCGCCACTCCCTGAACTCCGCACGAGTTCATCACCATCCGCTCGAAATGCTCGAAGCTATAGCAGCTGTGAGGGTACTTGATATATCGCCCAACCTCGACGTCCGATCCGATCCTCCGATCTAATAAGCGAGCGGGAAGGAACGGCACCTCCACGTTACCTGTGAAACCACAGGCCCTCCGTCTTAAGAGGTTGGATCCCGTAGACCCAAATCGCTGATCTTTTGGACGACTCAGGCCACTGGCCCTAATTCGGCGAGTGCTTGAACTTCCTGGAAGCCATGCCCCGTAGCCAGTACTAGAGTTCATCCGCATAGCAGACGACACTCGCTCGAAGGGGTAAGCTGGTCTTTATGACTGCATCATGCCAATAAACTGGTGATACACCCTAAAGGTTAAAGGCGTTGACTATGTCAAGACTGATGGACAACGCCACTTCCACTCGCGACTGATGCTGATTAATACGGGCGGCGATGACTCTTTCAAAGAGTTTCGCCACCTCGTCCAGCAAACATATCGGTCGCAACGACGAGAGAGAATCTGCAGCCCTGCCAGGCTTCTGGATGAGTACCAGTCTGGCTTCCTTCCAGCCGTAAAGGAATAGGTTGTTACGGAGGCAGCTGGTAAAAAACCGCCTCAGCCTATACCCCTAGGATCCCGAGGTTGGTCCACTGATATCAAAAATGACTTTAGCAAGAATGGGTTGGTGATTTCTCGGTTTTTGTTTTATTTATTTATTTATTTAAAACTTCATGCACATTTGTACTTTGGCGGACTAAATGCCTAAGGCATTCTCTTCCAGTCAACCTTCGAGTTATGTAGAAATCTTGTAAGGTAGGTGGTGCACAGAGGTAACATTATCAATAGAAAGGAGCTTTACACAGAAAAAAAACATATATATACTAATAAATACATATATATACATACACACATGCACACATATAAATACATATACATATATAAACCAAACATATTCATATACATATATATATACTGATACAAATACATTACGTTCGAACAGTATGATAACCCGAATATAAGTTAAAACAGCTATCGGTTGGAACTTTCTGCCGTTTCACTGAGAAGGAGATCGTGTAACTTCTTTTTGAAAGTAAAACGGTTTGTGGACACCCTGATTTCGAGTGGGAGGGCATTCCAGAGTAGTACCGCTTGGATAAAGAAAGAAGAGTTCGTGAAATCTGAATGATGAGAAGGACATAAGAGCAGCAGATTTTTATCAGTGTAATTTAAATCCTTAGTCAACATGACTAGAGTCAGAAGAAAGAAGTACCGCCAACATATGGCTTCAACTACCAATAATAGTTGATAGTGTATATTTGCATAATACCAATTTAATTTAAAACTTAAATTTTTGGTATAAAGTTTTTTTTAGTGTGTAACTAGAAATTATTACCTAATTAAACAGTAGACTTGTTAAATTTGTATACGGTATATAATTAAAGTAATGATTAAACGTTTAAACATTAACATGCAACACAATTTTATTTTACATAAAACTTAAATTACACCTTGCAATTAAGTTCTGACATCTCTATTTAGTTAAGAATTTTAATATCGCTAAGTATCTTTTAGACAACTTCAAGTTTTTATGTGGTAAGTTTTAATTCAGACTTGTCTCTAAAGACTAAGAGGTAATTATGCTTAAGTCTTTGCTTACCTGCGGTGAAGTTGAGCAAAAAAAACTCCAATATTCAGAAGTAGAGGAACCCTTTGACTTATGCTATGACATCATCTTATTATGTAAGGATGCAATTACATTGAATATTTTATTTATTTATATTTATGTAAATAAATGTCATGTAATAAATATATAATTTTTTCAGACGTCTCACACATAACGCCATCTAGTCCCTAACCAAGCAGATCTTGTAGTATGTATACTAGGCAACTTATATACATACATAAATAACGTTTTTTTTGTAAATATATACATATTATACATAGAAAACACCCAAGCTCCGAAACCAATATTTGCAGATCATACAAACATTTACTCCAACGCGGGAATCGAAGCCGAGACTTCGAGAACAGCAGTCGCATATGCTACCACTGTGCCACCGAGGCAGTCAAAATATATTATCTCTGTTATTCACACCTTTAATTAATTTCCAACGACGTATAAAAATATTGCACTTCATTGCTTTATACCTTTAAAACCTGTTTAAAAGGATTTCTTGTCTACTTTTTATAATTTAAAACACTCTTATAACATACAGGTGAAGCTAACCTGTATGTTTGTTTGCATGTAACGTACGTATGTACGACTTTTTAAGTGTGATCTTTAGATTTTTAAACTACATTTTTTATTTTATTTATTATTTAATTGTTCAACAAACAAAACATCTTGACTTATTTCTTGTTGAAAAATTGATTTATTTAAAAGTTGAAATACTCCATCAATGCCCGACTTAATCTTATTTTTCTCAAGCACCTAATAAACAAGATATTTTCAGTGTTCAGGATGAAACTTATTCAAGTTTCACCCTGAACATTGAAAATATCTTTAGTGTAGGACAACAAGTACTTAATACGTTTATTGCATAGCATCAACTTTTATAGTTCTTAACTACCATTGCCTGAAGTCTGTACAAATATTTTGTTTTGATTAAGATGTCAAGCCACAAAATTTGTTAAATAAATAAAACTCACTTGACTTAGTTCGAATCAGTGTAAGCTTCGTACTGTGAATAAAAATGTTTAAGCTTAGCATCGACATGACAATAGTTTGTGCAATAAAATAGTTTTCGAAAAGTTCCCAAGCTTCGCAACTTTTCAAATTGTTTAAATAGCTAAGTCACTTAGAACGCATTATTCTAAATGATTTTTTCAGTAGTAACAAAAATAATGTCAAAAGTCTTATGTCGCGTGAATCATAATATTGTTTCAGTTATCTATATTCAGATAAATTATACTTAACAGCACTGTTTGCCTTCTACATGCGGAAGCTTTGAATTGGCGCGTGGAGAAGCGACATTATATGTTTATTATAAATTTAGCTGTAAGATCCCTGAATAAAATAAAATAAAATTATCAATCAGAAGTAAAAATACAAACTCACTACATATAATTTAATTTTTTACTGCCAGACGCAGTCGACTCAACTTAAATTTAATTAAATGAAACGTTAGTCTATGAAAAAATAAATAAGGCTTCATATGGTTTTTCTGACATTTTTAAAATACAATCACAGCTGCATCATTATTAAAAAAAATACAATAATTTCCAGTTTTAAAAGTAAAAGGAAGATTCTATCTACTTGAAAATTGAAATGCATTCTTACTCCTCGTGTATTACCTACACAACCTGTAAAGTTTTCAGCGCGTGTATAAAGCAATCTCCAAACGCGTCGCTTACCACGGTTAGATGGGGCTGAATACACAACGAAGGCCGGCCCGGAATGATTAAAGTAAACACGTCATCACCTCGAGGACCGAGCTTGATTGTCCAATGAAATTTTTATTATGTTTTGGGCTGGTTCGTTCTTTTCATGGAAATTATTATTTGAGGATAATTCGAAAAAAAAATATCTTTATTTCTTTTTATTCATAGTGACATTGTTTTACGTTTCCATTCTACCGGTAATAAGTGGCTTATTTCAAGAAGGTTTCGTTGCCGCATTCTTACCAATGTTGCATTCTCTTTTTGGGTTGTTTGTTATTTTGACGCACTACTTGTCGGTTCACATGCCTTTGAAGACTTACATCTTTTGTCAGGGTGCGTCTTAGGCGGGTTAAATTCTTATATTTGTAAATCAAGTGTGCATGTCATTATATGACAAGAGAAATAATGCCTCTGACACTGCAGATGTTGAATGCATCAGGAAAGGATGATTATGAAATGACGTGTGACGGTAATTAGAGACGTAAAGAGTTCACATAATCTTTAAGCTTTAGACTGATTATAAAACCTATTAATTATGGGTATATATATATATATATATATATATATATATATACACCCATAATTAATAAGTTTTTTTATTAGGTTTAATTCTCTTGTCATATTGTTACTCGCAGTGAATCCCAAAAATATTTAACCAATTTTCACGTTTTCTTAATGTGTGTTTTGCTGGCATTTCGAAGATAGAACAGTAACATCACGCATAGACCAAAAGGAACCAAGCATGATTGAAAAAATACGGAAATGTATTTGCATGGGTCAGCTAACATATAATATGTATATAATTTTATGCTATTCGACCCTGACTGCTGGAGTTAAACTAATAACCACCTCTGTCATTGTGTGATAATTTTATTACGTATGTGTTTAATTTTGCACGAAGGTTTGAGTTTTTTGGCAATGTCTTTATTGAGATAACAAAGTCCCAGTAATTACTTACAGTTCCTATTATCTGCATATTGTATCCTTTGCCTGTTATTTATTTCTATTATAAACTGTCCGAGCCTCTCCAATTCAATATATTCTTGATTTTACGATTTTTATTACCAATTTATCTAGTTGACGAAAACTAATTTATCTCCTTATAAGTCAGAATATTTTTAGAAAGAAAGAAATTAAAGTGTCTGTCAGTATTTTCAATTTAAAACATTTTTATATGAAACATATGACAGTAAATATAAGGTACTTATAGCAAAAAAACATTTTTAATTTTTTTTGAACCGATTTTGAAGGAAGTTTCACTAGCAGATAGCTGATTATATGTATGAGAAGTATCTTAGGCTACTTTTATTGTAGACTAGCTTTGTCCCGCGGTGTTACCCCGCGGTTTTTGTTTTTAGGGCGCATTTAGTAAAAGATATAATAGTAAAATGTGGGTGTTCAACTCCTTTTCTTAATGCTTTAAGAATCCAGAAAATAACATTATTTATTTAGACTATAAAAGAATGCAGAAAATAACATTATTAATTTAGACTATAAAAGATTGCAGAAAATAACATTATTAATTTAGACTTAAAAAGAATGCAGAAAATAACATTATTAATTTTGACTATAATCTGTCAGCGGTACATATGATCAACGATGCATAAAATAATTACCAAACAATCTGAACTATAGTCCATTCGCTTAGATACGGTCGCCGTCATACGTACGGCTTTTTATCAAAGGAAAGTCGCCATGAAATCGAAAGAGCCGCCTGCGACATACACCCACAAGTAAAATTTGATTTGTCAATTTACGTCGAAGCAATGCAGTGAATGATTGTTTGTGAACTCTTCTAAAGTGTAAACTGAAAATATTTTAATAAAGGCTGGGAAGATGTGATGTTTTTATTTTTCATGTAATTCGTCTTAAATGCCTAGGCAAGCACCTAACTTGTATGAATTAATATATTTGCATTTCACAACAATAACCACAATTGCGTGCGGGTGTACCGACACTATCTAAACGAATGGACTCTTCACAATACAATTAAAAGCTGCATCGAATTACGACAACAGCAATTATAATGCTGCGTACACGAACTCCGCTGTAGCGGAGCGGCGGTGGCAGCGGAGCGGGCAGCGATGTGTTATATAATAATATGCAATCACTTCAATAATTCCCGCTAGAAAAGACCATGTATTTTGATACAGGTAAAAGGTCAAAAGTTTTGGTTTATCTATAGGAAATAGTGTCTCTAGTGTGTAGTGCCCTCAGGAAATAGCATGTCGTGTTTTTAAATATAAAAAAAACATCGCTGTATTTTCGTAACTTATATTTAATACCCATTATAATATTATAAATCTAAAGAATTTGTAGGTTGTTTTGGTTGAACACTCTAATCTTCATGAGATTCTACCTATTACTGGTTTGATTTGTGTTTTTTTTGGTGTTAGATATTCCATTTATCTAGAAAGGTTATGGGGTACATCGCACTATGATTAATACGTATCGCTTTTGGAAAACAGACGGAGTTACAAGGGATAACTAAAAATAAATAAAATAACCATTGACAAATTTCTAAATCTAAACTCTAAGTGAAAATCGAATTCTGTTTTCTACGACTGTTTAAAACTAATTTTAGATCGTACCATATAATAATACGAATATAGTAGGTATATTGTGCGTTGGAAGATAGCTCTGATGTTGTTTTCCCATTTTTATATTTGATGTTTTTATAAATTGCGTGGCGTCTACGTGCCTTTTGCAGGCTCCAATTATGAATTACCTCCCATCACAAGTTGAAAATACATTTTATTTTTATTTGTGGGTGGTACTAAAAGAGTAAAATGTTTTATGAGTGTATCTTGCGTCAGAAAGTACAGTTACAGAAGTATAAAATTGACAGAAATGTGCTAATGAATAAGGATAGCCGAGAGTGTTTTTTGGTTTTTTCGAAAGACGGTCCCCATTTCATCTCATCCACATTTTATATATTTTTTATCGTTAATTTCACTACAACAAAGACTTGAAGACTCAAAGTCTTAAGATTTGAAGACTTTAAATACTTGACATTGGTAGAAATAGCTGATTAGCCGATGCATTCCATCAGTTCCTTAAATGTTCACATTCATATTTACGTACACGGCATAATAAATTGTTCTTATTCATTAAACTTTATTAAAATATTTACAAAACTAAGGTATAATGACCTCTGACCAAAATTACCTCTTGAATGAAAACAGAAGATTTATTAAGATTAGCGTCTACAGGTATTCTAAAAATATGTTAATATTATTAAACTTTTATATACCAGTAATGCCAATATGTCCATCCATAAGTTATCTGGATGTGGTGCTTTTACAAATAAGGCCACTCATTGTATACATCTTCTAGAAAAATAAAAGCGTAGTATGATTTATGATCGGTGTAAAATAAGGTGTGTTCTATTCTATTCTTGTGATATTTAAAGTCTTTATGGTTAATAGGCTAATATTGTTATATTCTTACTATTATTTAAAAAAACTAATGCATAACTTCTAAATGCATACATGCTCTTTATAAAAGGCATTGCATATTAGCCTTAAGTATAACTGAAAGCACTTTAAACCCATTTGCTTTTTAAATTGATATTGAGGTTAAAAAACTTCAGAAAGCCCATATCAAATAAACAGCACACCCTCTGAAACGTCATATCCAAAACTCTTTGAAATCGGCAAACATATATAAATTTTACTATCTTTTAACAAAATTACGACCTTAAAATATAGGGATTAAAGCACTAAATCGACGATTAAGTATTTCTGTGACTGCATTATAACTTGCATTTGTTGTTGGTGTTTGTTGTTACATTGAGTGTGTTTTAGTGTTCAGTGTAACAGTGTGTATTGCACGAGTATACGTGCGAATTTTTAGAGCTTGACTTTTTTACCGAGTTAAGTTGAAATAATCGCTGGTTTGATGGGAACAGAACATACTTTTAACTTTTTTTATATTACCAGTGCCTCAAGTCCCAAATAAAAGCACTATTAAGTGTTCAAATCAATGTCGCAGTATCCGTATGTTAGAAAAATCATGTATGAAACGAAACGGCTCCAATTATATACAAAAAAAAATCCCAAAGACATCACAGATTTAAACAGTACCTAGTTTTATAAAACTTCTCAACCTGTTTAATTATTTGAAAATATTTTTTTTTAACTTTAATTGAGTTCATTGATTATAAGTCTGGCTATTTTATTTTATTTATGTTAATTTTATTAGCTTTTGAATTTTTTGAAAAACTGATTAAGTTATTGATTGCCTGACTGTGGCGCAGTGGTAGCTATCGCGACTGCTATCCATGAGGTCTAGGGTTCGAATCCTGGGTCGGACCAAATGTTTGTATGATCTGCAAATATTTTTTTCGGAGTTTGGGTGTTTTCTATGTATAATATGTATGTATTTACAAAAAAGTATTTATGTATTCATATCAGTTGTCTATTACCCATTAGCTCTGCTTAGTTTGGGACTAGATGGCGTTGTGTGTTATATGTCCGAAATATTTATATTTATATTATTAAATATTTCACGAATCCAGGATTAAAAATTAATAAAATTTACAGAAATATAATTAATTGTTTAATCCTGGTCTTTTACAATAAAAAATAACTTTATCAGTTCCAAGGTTGTAAGATTGTACTCATAGGTACATACATACCTATGAGTTTAATCTAGCTACCCTGTTGTCCCCTTTTTAAGAAAGTTTTGCAAATGGATGATTATGAATTTTGGCACAGCTGAGGCACAGCTGAAGTTTATATGAATGACGAGTGCAGAAAAAATGTATTTCGACTAATGGGCGACCACCAATTTAGTTAAAAATACCAGTTTTTAAATGACTTAGATTAGATGTATCACTAGTTTTCAATCAACACAGCCTATTTTTGTCATATTGTCCAATGCAAACTTGTGTACAAAATACTCTATATGTCACTAATGTTAATTTAGATGTATGTATTTAAGCATAATTTAAAATAAAGACACCGGATTTTGGGTCTTAACAGCTTACCAAATATTCCAAACAGGACACCAAATACGGGATGAGGATTGGCTTACAGAATTAGCCAACGTCACATTTCATAAGTAAATGAAAATAAATATGTATTTCTTAACATTAAATATCGATTCTTTTGTTACCATATATGAATATAATAATGAATTGACAATATAATTAATAAAGACAAAGCCCGAAACTAACATTCACCTTCCTACCACATATTCTGTGCAGTGGCGATTGGTGAAAGTTGGTTTTATTAAAGAAATCAAATAAAAAAATTGCTATCTATTTAGCTGTATATGAAAGATGGAGGGTCTCTAGGAGTAAAATGATTATTAATTATTATCTGCATAAAAATAATATTCTGCGATTAATCGCAAGACCACGTAGTCCAAAAGCTGGTGCTCGTTTGAAAGATACACCGTGTAAAGTATCGAATGTTTGATTCAGAGTGGTATAACGAAGGGCCGTACTCTCTTGTGTTATGTTAAAAGGTTTTTACTAAATCTATTAGCAGTGACTATTGATAGGAGATCTTCACGGTTAAGTTGTTTATTTTGAAGAAGGTAAAGTATCAATGATATTTTACTGTAGGTATTTCTAATAATGATATTTATTATAGAACTACCTTGTTGGTCTAGCGATTAACGTATGCGAGGGCCTAAGTGTTATTGAGTTTTTCGAATTATAGGAAAACTTAATAACAGCTCGGAGTTAGGAAGTTGGGGTTTGAACCCCCGTGCCTCGGAGAGCATGTGGAGCTGTTGGTTCTGCGCCTTATCTCTCACCGATCGTGTCGATTAACCGTCCCATCGGATTATGAGAGTGAGGGACCAAGCGAGTGCACCTGTGTTTGCGCTCACATTTGTGCACAATATATCTCCGCCGTGGCTGTAATCAGCTAGGAGAACATCATCATCATTTATTACAAGTACATAAAACCCAATGCTAGTTATATTAGTAAATAAAGTAAGTTAAAACTCAATGTTCATAAACTTAAGTAAAATCAAAGTAAAAAATAAAATAGCTTTTCCTCAAGTAGGTCTTTTCAGTCAATACCAAAACGTTACATTATCTAGTTGCGACAAATCATAAGTTATACTTTTTACTATTGAGTATGATATTAATGATCAATTGAACTTTTGGGATTGAAATGTACAACGCAGCCAAACTAAGTTTACACCTCGCGTACAAACAAACAAACTCAAAACTTCTGTCTGTCTTCTTGTGCGACGTGTATTGGTGACAAACCCTATCGCATAAGTTTGCGACGAAGACAGAAGATAGAAGTTTAGAGTTTGTTTGTTTGATTGCGAGGTGCAAACTTAGTTTGGCTGAGTTATAGAGTATCTTTTCATTGTATATCATTTAATATCATGAGCTACATATTATTAACAGTAATTTCCTTCGTGTGATATTAATTAAAATTTTAATCATATAGCTTTATTAAATAAATATGTATTAAATATACTGATAAAACATAGAGTAAATGCATATATATAAAATGGCAAATACAATTTAAGATATTCCAGATCTGTACTTTACATAGCTCACTTTAGTAAGCATGGAAAAACACAGATGGCGTTATGTACGTCGTCACGATGTCTCAGTAAAAAAATAATTATTACCGACCTGTGCTCTTTGTACCAATGTTATATTATTTTTTTATAGATGAAACGTGGTATAACCATAGGTTTGTACATAACAGTATCACAAGTGTTAGTTGCCTAAATAATGTTTTACGATGAAGTCTGTACAATGGCAGTCTAAGAGAAACCATTCTTAATTTATACTAAAATAATAATATTATAAAGAGGTAAAGTTTCTAACAATGTTTGTATAGTTGTATGTAGTAATCTTCGGAAGTACTGATCCGATCTTGAAAATTCTTGCAGTAACAGAAAGCGACACCTTTCAAGAGTGACATTGGTCACATTTTATTATGATTGAGCAAACAAATCAGTTAAAAATAATGGTATTTGTAAATCAAGTCGAAGAAAAGAGGGCACACGTAAGTGTGTAAATACTGGTAGATAATATGTATATATATATAAGTAATCTATAAATATGAATGAAATCGAAGTTTCACAAATTTTGGTCTGTCTGTTTGTTTTGGCTAATCTTTGGAATAGCTAGACCGATTTTGACAAGATTTTCATTAGTTAGATAGACATAAGGAGGAACTAAGGCTAATTTCTTTTAGATTAGCTACGTGCAATGTCGTTGCCCGGGTAACAGCTAGTTTCAAATAAACTAAGTAGAATATTGTTAAGAATAACATTTAAATTAATGAGAAACATAATGAGTTTCTTTTAAGTATTATAAATACAAAAAAAAATATTAACTCTGTAATTTGATTTTCAATAAATTGATTTTCAGTTTAGTAATTTTCCTTCCTTCCAATAAAAGAGTTAGGGAACTAACTCCAACACTTTTTTCCTATCTGTTAGAGAACTAACTCCAACACTTTTTTCCTATCTAAAAGTTCAGTATTTCATAAAATACGCATAGTATGTCGACTATGTTAGTGCGGGGAATTCACAGAAATACTGCAGAAGCACATAGAATATTCCAGAGCATGCATAATATCCTCCGGGTAGAAAGGTTTCCGTATAAAATTGTTTGCTCAGGAACAAATTCTCCGTTTTAACAAAATATTGTAGTGATTTTACCATACTTTGATAATTTTAACCTCATAAAATGAATTAAATAACTTTTGTTTCATACTATGGTAGATTGAAGCAGTTCAAAATGTTCCCAAACACGTTTCTTCAGCTTAAAGCCGAACTCATGACTACATAACAAGACTGAAGCTTTTCAGTTTCACACGAAATGCAGATTCACTGAAACGCTCTGGGCGTTTTAACTGGCAATTGCACTTCAATGTATCACTATTTGACTAGTATTATTTGAAGATTTTCTTTCGATTTTTTCTAAGATAATTGAGAGATTATTTCTTGATAAAGAAATTTAACTCTGCCTGGTAGAAAGCATGAAGTTATGAATGTAGACAATACAACAATGCGTCATTGGGCCTCCGGTCTCACACTCACCAATGAAACCACGGCCTCACAGAAAATCGGTGTGAAACAGCGCTTGCGCTGTGATTCACCGAGTGAGTGGGTATACCGGAGGCCCATAGCCCAACCCCTCCCCCATCCCCCTCCCTATCCTCCAAAGGCCGGCACACACTTGTGCCGCCTCTGGTGTCGCTTACCATCAGGCGATACGTCTGCAAGTTTGCCCTCTATTCCATAAGAAAAAAACGATAGCAGGTCATTTTAGGTTTTCCTTCTATGAGAGGGTAGTACCTACCGCCCCGGTCGAGCCAACCCGTCCATGCTGAAATCAGCGTGGCTTTTTTGTGGCTCCCTGGCTCCGTGGCTCCCCCCCGCGGGGACAGGGGGTTCGCTTCGTGTGGGACTCCTAACTGACTCACCAGACTACCCACCAAACCTCCACGATGTGCCACTCTGCGCCTGACACGGGAGAGATCCGGGAACCGCTTTCTTACGCCATCCGGATCCCTCCCAGCGCCTGCCCGCACTGAAGCGGACTCCGTCGATTTATGGTAAACTCTCAATTTAGGCGACGTACGGCACACGCGTAACGTCGCCCCCTCGCGGCTGGCCTATGAAGCGGATGGGGGGGAAAACCCGTCCCGCCCATCCGCGGCCACACTCAGGGCGGCATGAGGCGCTGATAGGCGCATCTCCACCGCCCGGTTCGCCGGCGCCGGATCGGGTCCGAGTGGAGGTCGTCCTCACGGGCCTTCTCCGCCGCCTCCTTCTGCGAGATGACTTCCTCGCAGAAGGTCGTGACCGCGGTAAAACTGCTCTCGCCGCCGGCCATGGAGCGTACGACAGCCGGCAGCGAGAGATCTCCTCCGATGACTGCAGTGAGGGCCCGACGCTGCGGCGCCCAAGCGGGGCACGC
>PKRV01000226.1:1993263-2016994 GCA_003709505.1 Hyphantria cunea
ACTCTGGCACCCCGTGATACTGGAGTGCTTCCCTGATGCAGCTGAATGGCAAACTATTAAAGATGTCCAGAGACACCGCCAATACCACGCCGCCACAGCTCACCGCCTCCTCGGTCACGGCCCTGAGGCGTATCACGGCATCGACCGTTGAACGCCCTTCTCGAAACCCGAATTGGGCGTCCGACAGGTCGGGTCCATCCTCGCTGAGGTGCCGGACGATGCGGGCAGAGAGCACCCTCTCAAACAACTTGCCCGCCTCGTCCAGCAACACGATGGGCCTGTAGGCCGCGACCGAGTTGGCAGGCCGTCCCGCCTCCGCAACAGGACCAGCTTCCCGCTCTTCCAGCACCCAGGGAAGCGTCCGGACGCCAAACTAGAGTCCAAAACCTCCCTGAGGTGGTCCGACATATGGTCGAGGGCTCGGGCCATCACTCGGGCTGGTACCCGTCCGGCCCGGGAGCGGTGTTCTTTGAACGGATTCGCAGAACAGCCGCCCCTACCTCCGATTCCCTGACGGGCAGAACTTCAACCTCTCCGCCCCTGTCGTCTCCGACCGAATAGGCCATCGACAAATCAGCGCGGCTCTACTAACCTAAACTACTTAAAAATGTTTTTTACTAGCTTTTACACTCACTACTAAATTATACTAAACATGTATTTTAGTTTTTGATATGGTTTTTATTTTTATTTATTTATTTATCTTTATTGTACTCACTTAACAGATAGGAAAAAAAAGAATTACAACATACAATTGTGACAATTGGCGCTCTTATCACTCATGGCGATCTCTTACAGACAACCTTTATTCGGATAATTTGGTGACATTAATAAGGGTACCAGTAGTAGGGTTTTTCAAAGTTGAAAACCATGTAACGATATATATTTTACGCTTAGTAGTATAGCTAGACTAGTATGTCACTGTTCATTGCAGCGACAAGATGTTTAGAGGTCCAAAAACAATCGAGTATTCTCAAAATAAAAACTAATAAAAAGACTAAAATAAAAAAAAATGAGTAAGAAAATTCTTAAAAAGAGCCTTCGATTTTTCGCAGTCGATTAACAAAAGTTCATTCGTTAATGTACGTTCAAAATGTAACAGTAAATATAATGGCCAGCTAAAAGCCTAATAGAATATAAGCCTCAAATTACGTGCTTAGTAAATACATCCCAGTAAGTGCTGCATCTGACATGCAGTATAACTTGTACTACATGAGCCCGTGACAAATGTACTCCAATTGACTTCTACGACTTTTGGGTGCGAGATAAATATATATTTAATTCTAATATACGCGGGATTGTACTAGATGACGTAAATAAATTATGGGAAGGAATGTTTAAAGCGGATTAAAATATTTAATTTGATGCAATGTACAGTACTGTGCAAGAAATAATGCAGATCAAACTCTAGAAAGAGACATTCGGCTTTTGTAGAGTGTTACGTTTTGTTAGTCGTTCGACAAATGCGATGAAGTTAGGGACTGTTGGTATTTCGTGCGAAAGGGACAGCGCTCTACAAAGCCGAAATTAGCTGAATGATGACATAAAAAGTAACCTTTACTTTTTAAACTAGTTTTTGATGATTGAAGCAGAAATATTACTCGAGAGAGTTGTCTTACTTTGAACTTAAGAATATTTGAACACATCCCAAAATAAAAGTTACTCGTAAATAAATTATCCCAAAACCGGGTTACGATATTGTCAGTAGTGCGGTGCTCATTAAATAAACACTAAAACTTTTTTAAAACTTAATATTTTATAAAACTTTTGAGAATTTCCCAGAAAATATTATCAAAAAATAAACGAACCGGTTTTACGTCGAAGGCACTGATGTGAAATAAAAGCGGCAGCGCGCACGAAAGTCAACCGGGTAGCTGAAAGGTATATAGAGCCTTACTGCGCTGGATTAATCTTTGAGAGGATTTTAAAAAGGAACTATTCAATGTAGGTTTTAAAGCTAGTCGGAAATGTTGAAAGGCATTTATTTTGGACATTTGTCGATGTGGTTTCTATTTCTGCGCCGAATTGCATCAACGGGGGCTGTTTTATTTTTTCTGTAAATGTTTCGTTAAAAACGGAGTCGGTAATAACGCTAAATATGAAACCAAAATGTATTATTAACAACTGAATATGTAAAATACTGAGTAGGATTTAATATATTAATAATTAAAATGGTTGCGCTGTATTACCTAACTGTATCATACAAATAGTTGCTGACTGATACTTATAGCACAGGTTTTCCTTTTAAATACTTTAAGTATCAGCAGTGCATTATTTATAATTATATGTTATACGAACACCGTGAATTGTTAGAGTTAACTTGTACTTGTGAACAATAATAAATACATGATTATTATATATTTATATAGTTTGGTTAAAAAAATTCACATATAAAAAGATTTATTAATGAAGCCGAGTATATAAAGTTTTATTTATGTCATTATTCGTATTACGAAAACTACAGCGTGAAAAATTTTGGACTACTGTTTTTTCACTAAATAAATAGTATTCTAACATCAATACCAAAATCTTTAAAGTATATAAAAATGACAATGACAGGTAGCCCGACAGAGTTAGGTCGAACAGACAAAGGACTGTACAATTTTTATTTGAACTTGAACCGTAGTAGTATTTACACTTAATTAATTATGCATCCTTGTGCGAATTCTAAGAATTCCATAATTTCAATAAGCAAAATTGTTGGTGTGGCGGGTGTCCATGGGCAGTGGTAATATCTAACCATCAGACTATACGTATGGTCGTTTGGCCCCTATTTCATTAAAGGAAATAACAAGAAAGTAAAAAATAACAAAAGTAACAACATGTGCAATAATCTTTAAATAAATGTTCATTGTACCAATCTATTTAACATGGTGAATTCATTTAATTTAGTTATATAACTGAGTTGGTTGAACTACAACATTCATATGTATCTATATTGAATTATCTTATATATGTTATCCAGAATGGTTTTTGTTATTTTAATTTTTTATATTTTTTTATTTATTAATTTGCCAAAGTAACTGTGCTCTCATGGAAAGCACGTGATAAATCCAAGAGTAGTAATTACCATGCTCATTGCGAATGCAGACAATGCAACAATGCAGTATGGTAACCCATATAGTGGGATGCTTCTGCATCATTGGATCTCCGGTCTTTGAAATATTATTACTTTGGTATTTAAAATATTCTTTAAGCTCCATGGTTGTCTATAAGACCATTGTGTTTGATTATTTTAAAATAATCATGATTGTAATAACTTACCTTTACTAATGAAATGCTGCATCTTTAGCTATGTGAATCCTACTTACAAGCGAATATCCTGTGTCATTGGATGCTTAAGCACAGTACATACATACATATTTCTGTAATATGTATGTATGTAGTCTGAAATGATGTAGCTCATAGGCATTTTTTCTTTTGTAAATAATTTTGAGAATTAACTTATTATTATTACTAAAAAATAAATATAAAAATGCATTATTTAAAAGATCATCAAATGTTTAGCAGTGTAGAGGTTTAGATTTTGAGTTGTGTTTGGGTGAGTTTGATTAATTGTCTTGAGTACTAAAAATAATGCATATAATTAATATACAAGGTTCTTTGTACATAATCCTTGTAGATATAACCGTATTTATATTTTATTTGTATACAAAAATAAAGTAAGGCGAAAAATAAGGAATTCTTATCCGTTTTAAGAGATAGAAACGTAAAGTTACGCCTGATTTGTGTTGAAAAATAATCCCATTGTACGTGAAAGGGATCTGAAATATTCAGAAGTATGACGGGGCCGGTATACTGACAAAATACGATAAATGCTAAAACGGGGCCTCTTTGTTATGTACACACTTTACTATTGGTATTCTGGGTGGTTCACCGTCCAGAAATAACATTTATAGTGAGATATAATATCTTTTGAATTGTGCGTTCAAAGAACTTTTATTTTTACTTAGTACAAAATGAAATCGCTTCCGCTATTTTTAACTACTCAACGGATTTTAATGCAGTTTTCAGTAATAGCTAGAGTTATTAGATGAAGGTTTTGTGGCGACTTCCACATACAGCGCAACAACATAAAATATAGGACAGCGCCATCTACCGAAGAAACATCGAACTACGGAGCAACGAATCACCAATCCTAAATCGCGCAATAGAAGTTCTCGCGCCGATTAACATATATACAACTTCCCAACATCAACCGTTGGGCAGTGGCCCGCCAGGCATGATCACCTCGCCTGGTTGGAGGATCCTCCCTTTGTGCTGGAGGGACATGATACCCGTTCCTCCACAGTTTAATTGGAGAATTTTGCTTAAAGCTAGGTCGCTAGTAGGTATTAAAAATTTGTTTCTTGTGTCTGTGTTTCAGATGTCGACCTAAACATTTTTTCTTCTACATTTACACCCAACTAAACTTGTAGAATAAAGATGGAAAAGTAATGTCTTTGAAGGACCGGTCATGTAGTTCAATTCTGAGTGACCTTTACTTCTGCGTCAGAGGTCGTAGGTTTGTCTCCCATTTAGGATAATATCTATTGGGAGATCGGTGGTAGGGCAACAAAAGAAGAATTAATTTATATAACTAAAGTGTTCTGACATATCCCAACATCATCAACAGAGATAGTTATTTTAAACTCTTGTTGTTTTTGTCCCACACAGGTCAGACTTAACTGTAGTTTTTGTAGTTTAAACGTTCATTTGCTATCTACACAATATACAAAATAGTCAAATAGGGAACATCATTATTTTTGTAAATCTAATTTAATGATTTTAAAAACGTTCCGATAGCAATAATTTTTTAAAGCAGAAGTTTTACACTGTACGTACGTATAGAAAAATAAAAGTGTAGAAATAATCATTCGAGACTGCAATTTATTTAGCGACTTCCACATACAGCGGCAACAAAAATATATGACAACGCCATCTACCGAAGATACACTGAGCTACGAAGTAATGTAGTGTATGAAGAAACTACCAATCCTGCATCGCGCAATAGAAGTTCTCGCACCGATGAACATATATACAACTTCTCAACATCAACCATTGGGCAGCGGCCCGCCAGGCATGATCACCTCGCCTGGTCGGAGGATCCTCCCTTTGTGTTGGAGGGACATGAAACCCGTTCCGCCACAGATGAAATATAGTTATTCGTTCCAACTAAACACGTAAACAAATTTAACGCAAATAATTATGTTAAAATTATGCAGAATTATTATTTGCAATCCTTAAATGCTTATATAAATATAATGTCTATGTTGTTTAGTTTAGTTTTCCTTTCAATGTGCTCAATATTACATTAGAACAGTTCTCAACTTTGCAAACAATACAACTAAAATTCACTATAAAATTATGCTAAACTTTTGAAACAAACACAAAATTCATAAGTTTATTTTTCAAACAACAAAAACATATGTAGCTGCATTGTTAAACCAAACCTTAGCGCCAGAGCTCTGTTTATCTGTCTCCTAAAGCGGCTTTGTTTACGGAGGCATGCGACAAAATTGCGACGCATGAACATCCCTTGTAACAATTTTCATTGTAGGGTTAAGCTGTTTACGGTACACTTTTATTTGGGATTACTTTTGTTGTACTTATCAGGAGAAGGTTAAGGCCATACATCCCCATGCTGGCCAAGTGCGGGTTGGGGACTGGCAAATATCGTTGTGGCTACGTAATCTTACCGTTGGATGTTTTTAAACAACAAACAAACAACAAACAAACAACAATCCATAATGTCCCACTGCTGGGCTCGGGTCTCCTCTCAGGAGAAGTTTAAGGCCATACATCCCTACGCTGGCCAAGTGCGGGTTGGAGACTGGCAAATATCCTTGTGGCTACGTAATCTTACCGTTGGATGTTTTTAAGCCGCCCAAAAGCCTCCAACTAAGCTTCACGGCTGTTGTGTCTGTGTCATCTTATGATAAGAACTGGGACCGACTGTTTAACGTGACTCCGAATCACGGAGATGCTCATGGTAACATGCCACCAGCGGTCATCCATCCAGATACTGACCGCGCCGTCGTTGCTTACCCTGGTGATTGTTTCTAATCACCGAGTGCAACTGGGCTATAAGCGCCTCACGTTTGCACTTGTTGAGCCTCGGTTGTAGTTAAGGTAAGTAAAATTTATATTTATCCTAAAATTAAAGTTTCATTATGTATGATTGCCTTTCTTAAGGGTGTTTATCTTGGACAGAAGGAGTATGAGGATTTTAATCTACAGAGTAGCTATTATCTAATACTTTTGGTAGTGGGTACTGTTCGCCTCCACTCACCATGAAAATTATTTAATAACATCTATTTAAAATGATCGAAATAATAAAATACTTTGTAGGATTAGAGTTACGGTTCAGACTTGCAAACTTTTTTTACCTTTTTTTATTTTTATTAGGTGTCAAAATTACTGTACTGTGTCTGATGGAAAGTAGGAGTTAATTTCAAGAGTGGTGGTCACCATCCTCAATGTGAACGTGGACAATGCAGTATTGTCACCATACTATGACTGGATAGTGAGATTCTTTTTCACACTTTAAAGATTCGGGATCATAGTGAGGGGGAAACACGTGCGCTAGTAGTTCCAGGTTTAGACCGTTATTAAATGTACTTCTATTATCATTAAAGTGGTAAACAAAGACAAATGCAAATAAATATTAAATACAAAAATAGTATTTTTGCCTAGTAAATCCTGTACCCTATAGTTTCTGAACAAAAAGTATGTCTGACAATCTCAAGGGAATTTGTGACAAGATAGTTAAGAATAAAATGTTGTAAGTAAAATTAAAATAATAAAAACATATAACTCTATAAGAGCAAAACCCAATAAAAATATATGAGTGCATAAATAGCTGTTGTACGCAAAGATTGATGACAGTCGGTCTTGTTATCTCCAACTTGTTTGTTCGTAATTATTTACGGCCCGTATTGTTGGCAAGAAATTGTCTCTCCTTTTTTGAGTTGAACGCTTCCAATTGCAGCGAAATGGTTAATTGTGGCTCCATTATCGCAATTGAAAGATGATTTTAAATGTTTCATGTTATGATTCATGATTTTTTGATATGAATCGTATTAATTGTTCAGTTTTTTGTTTTTTACCCCTCGGGGTTCCAGGGATTTCCTTCCGAGGGTACATCTGGTTCTCCGGCTTCTAGTACCCGAGATGGTGTGCTGTTTTTAGTCGGTTCGAGTTCGATATAATTACCAGGCGGTGGTATCCGAGAGGATTTCCGCACAAAAAAAGCTGGGAATCCACCACAATGCAAGTGGCTTATAGGTATGATTAAATATATATCTAGTTATTTCACATAATCCCCAATAAAGGTTGTAATATTAAGTCTAACTTGAGTTTTATAAAAGTACCGCAGATATTTAAACATTATGCATATATACGAGCTCTTTGAAGTGTATTACTTACTTACATATTAATGGAATAATTATAAGCTACAGAAAATGTGCATTTTATGACCCTATTTTCTATAAACATGAAGACGTAAACGATGACAAAGCTTACAGTATATTAGTCAGTGAAAGGTCGCCGGTCCATTCCATCTACCACGACAGTAATCCTTCCTCAGTCAAGTTTTACGACCAATGCTATGTGATAAGTACCTAATACCCTCGATGTTTTCTCTTCTAAAAGATTAGCTCATCAGTCGTAAATAAAAAGCTACACAAGTAATATCTTTAAGAACGGATTAAAAACTTTTACCTACTTCAAAGACTCTGGAAACTTGAATCAGTGTTGTCCTACTTATAACATCGATAATTACATAAACAAGTCGATGTAGACTATAGATTTAGAAAGTTCCTTACTTTGTGTAACTGGAATTTAATAGAAAAGTTTGTGTTGGTATTACTGCTGAGAGATCCTTTGTAGCAAACAGTTGCAAGGATAGCACCGTGTTTAACAACGGTTCTTACAACAGTATTCTCATTTAAGGATATTTCTTTTTTATTCGGTTTATGTTGTGTATTATTGAATAAACGGTTGTTTAAAAAAGGTATAAATGGTCAATAGGTTGTCAGCTGATTATACAGTAATTATCTCAGATATACAATTTTGGTAGATTTGGTAGATGTACTAAAAACACACAACATAAAAAAAAATTAATGATGTTATTCCAAAATTGTACTTTACAAGAAGCATATATTTTATTCATAACTTGTTCTTATGATAGTTTTAAAGTACCTCTTTCTTGTCATGAAATATCAAGTTTAACAATAATGATATGAGGCTGAAATGAGTCACACAAGTTCCAAAGACAAAATCACTTAAGTAATTGATATAATTTAGAAGTTACGTACTTTAATATATCATAAGACTTGAAAGTCAACTTATATGTTTTCTCATAAACAAAGAAGTGAAATAAAGATAATTATTGATGCAGTACTCACGTGAAAAGCGCCTCTAATTAGCGGCCCAGCTTGTCCCACGTACAATGTCGATGCGGAATCGAAGACCAATTCTAATGGGTTTCTTCTAACAACAACGGTGTCAAACTCATGGCAATTTAGGAACAGGGTTACATTCTCTTTAGTAACCTTGAGAGCAAACCTGCTCCATTTCTTTGCAAAAGATGGCACGACGAAGGATGCTATTGTCTGCGATAGAGCATAAATATTAGCATCCGTATATAATAAGGAGATGTTCGTCAATCCTGGTCCAGAAGGAATTAGTTGTACACCTAATTGTACCACAGTCTCTAGAGGATTGACGACGGAAAAGAGGAATCCTCCTTCTTTATTTGCTGGTCTTACTGTTGCTGTTATAGAGAATTCAGAGTATAGTTTCTCAGGCATAAACAGTCGGTATGGAGACTTTATGTCGGACCCTGCCATAAGGCCGTATGCGGGAAAACCGTCGAGGCCTTCGTCGAAATATTGCGTTTTCGGATTACTGAATGGTACTCCAATGGCGTGCAGTAAGTCGTATTCTCGTATTTCTGAAAAAAAGATGACGTAAGTGTGTTCAATTGTTTGCAAATAAATTTTTACATTAAACATTACAGAATAAGTAATTTCTTTTCTAAATTTTACTTGTTTTTGGTATGATATGGTGGTCTAACTAATGACCATGCAAGTTTGACACTAACATAGTGGTTGATCGAAATCAATTAGATAAAAATGTTTAAATTCTTAGTTTGATTGAATGAGAGAAAACGGTGAGTGAAAAATAGCATATTCAACAATTTTTTAAGGTTGTTATTTTAAATTATGTTTAATATAAGTTTCTATTCTAAACGTACATATTAATTATATATATTTTACCTTATTTACGCTCACTAACAACGAGCAATTGAAAGATAAAAATATTCCTTTCTGTAATATCGTATCGAAATTGAATAGGTTTGATACGTTTGTTTATAGACAAATGAACATAAATAGAATTATAGGTACTACGTACCATCGTAATTTTTTTTTATAAATTTTATTACATGCGATATCTAAAGTATTTTTTATAGTTCACATTTACGATCAGTGTTCATGATTTTATTTATTTGTTTTCCAGCGGATATAACGGTTTATAAATATTGCCAGTCAACTACTACCTAAGCCATAAAACAACAATACTATACTGTCATACATTCGATTGTGAGAAGTGATGCCACAAGAAGACTAACCTACATTTAACCGTATAATTGCAGTCTACATACATCCACTGAACATTTAGTAACAACAAAGATTGAAACGTACCAAGATATTATTTAAAAATGCTGGTATTTATACCGATTTTTTTTATCACCAAATAGAACTAACGTTCAGAGCGCACAAAAAAGTGTTCTATATTTGAAAAGTACTCAAAGCGTTCGCAGTTATTTTTTTAACAATCAAAACATGTATCATACACATTTTCACTCGCTAGTGAATTTTCAAAAGCCAGTGTCAAACGGACTGTTCGTAAAAAAAACAATAAATAATACGTATTGCATGACAACGGTATAAAAGTTTTTTACCTATAAAAGCTTTTACTTATGAATTGAAATATCATAAGACTTCAAAAAGGACGTTTTTATAATCCAACATATTCATTACTTTTAGTTAATTTTCTACGAAGCAGATAAGAAGTGAAAGTTATTTACGCAAAAGAAGTCACACAGATCCTGACATTTTTTTTTGTAAAATAAAAATCCATTACTCTATTTAATTCTGCCAGCGTTCAGTAAATGCAACTTGGTAAGAAGACACTCAGGTTGAGTAGTATTAATGCGGATCTCTGCGGCCGTATACGTTATTCTACCAGCATTTAATAAAAACCAGTCAAGGCGTAGTCTATTTTACGCGTCAAGTATTCAGTATGCACTTTAATACGAAAGTCATAATTTCTCTTAGTAATACTTTGATATCTATACTAGCAAATTTATAAAAAAAATCAGAGTTATCGTGGAAAGTGATTAGAACTGAGGAGGGAACGTGCTTAACCTTTTTAAGTACATATTTGGAGCTAGAGAGTTAAGAATTTTATATGTTTCCACTATTTTATCACTTGATTTCTCTTAAAACTTTTATTACCCAGCCCAATCTCTCGGACTCCTCATGATGGATCAGGTGAGTCCAAACGCCCGAGTTTTGTATTAAATGAAGAGTCACTCTATAAGTGGATGGTGGACTGTTAGTGACCCATTATCAGAACAACTCCAAAATACTAAAATGTTGTCTTGTTTTCTATTTTTTTTAAAACATAATCACAAAATTTAATTTAATACTGAGTATTAAAGCCCAAATGTTTATTCACATGATTATTTAGCTACTCGCAAGTCAAAAAATAATAATGTTTCAAAAGTAAAATGTAACGAAAAATAGAAAACCATATTTTGCAAGTATCTCTGCCAGCTTGAGCCTACTCTGCCACATAAAAGAGAATTTTATGTGCATTCCATAAGCTAGGTGTGACAAATTTTCTGACTCCCAACTAGATCTACTATCAACAGCCTTTCCCAGCCTAATAGCTATAATAATCTGAGACCACATTCAATAACTCTGAGCATAACTCAAACTCTAGATCAAAGAAATTTAAACTTTGTTGATGAAAGTCTTAAGGCTTATACGACATGCATAATAGTCCTTGAGGACGAAAACGGTTCAAGCAAACGTTACTAGCTTTGTGAGTAGATTTACTGAGAAAGGAAACGTTATCGATTGTCACAAACGTGACGACCGAAAAGCAACTGCACTGTTAACCAATACCTGAAGTTAATCGTATATCAGATCGGACAATGACTTAAAATCACTTGAACTACTGCAAAACAATCTAAAACATGTAGATGATCAGTGGGACATGTTTCAACTACTTTATTAGACAAATTAAGCTAGCCAAAATTTTAATATCGCTACCATATTAAATGATTTCTTATAATTTTTGTTGTTTCATTTCAGATTTCTTACATATTTGATATGATTTCAGCCGAAAGACCTTTACTGGTAGACATAGACCTCCCTATTATCCTGTATATATATGTATGTATATATATAAACAGATTCGCGTTAGTTTCAGCATTTATAGCTCAAGAACGGATGAACGAATTTTATGACTTATTGAGAGTGTTTTTGAATTTGTTTCTGTCCTAACAAATATTCTACGTGTGTACCTAGTATTAAATATAAATAATATTATATTTAATATTATGCCTTTTCGCACTGTCTCACTAAAGTAATAAGTATTTTCTCTTGGTTACGAGCCGGCTTCCTTACATAATCATATGCCCTCACAAAGTAACCGTTGTTTTAAATGTTTTAAATGCTTTTAAATTGTTTTACCGTGGGAGAGCCACGCTTCGGCATCACAGACAGACACACAGACACGTCAAACTTATAACACCCCTTTTTTTGCGTCGAGGGTTTGAAAATTAAAATTAAATTATACAGCAAATTGATGCACATAGCTCTCTTCTAACTATATTAATTTACTGTAGTTATATTATTTGGTAGCACAGAAGTTTAAATAAACATATATTATTCAAAATGACAATAATATTTCAACGATTGGGGTCACATCAGTTGAGAAGACCTTTATTTAATCTCACAAAACTACCTTTACTATAAACCTCATTCGAATGACATACTCCAACCGTCGCACAATGCACATTTACACTAGAACATAAAATTAAGTACACCATAATCCACGAACGAAGGTACTTTTCATACGAATTGTTTGCGATGGAGACAATTAACGCTCAACGATTTTCTCGCTTTGTACGATAAATGATGTAGTTAAAACGATTGCGGTTCTTGGAATAGGGATGAACGTTCTAAATTGCCGAGAAGATTTATCATTGGCAAGTAATTTTGAGCCTGTTTTATGTACTAGTTAGTTGGAAGCTTATAGTTAGGAAGACGCTAGTTGACGAGTTACTGTAGGTACTTATGTGTGTCCCAGCTGTATGTTTATATGCTAAATATTATGTTTCAACTACAGTTTAGACCTTTAGACAATATATTCTAATTAAATATTTAAAGTAACTTCAAATATCCACCGCCATGCGTTTACCTGTTTGGATTTTCTTTTGTCGCGTTGAGTACTTTTTGGTAGGGGAAAATCTTATGGGTTCTCGTCACCGACATTCTAATGTTTGATGTTGATAATTTCGTTTAAAGCATTATGGTCATGTCTCTAACTAGACTAAGATCTTGGGTCTTGGCGTAACCGCCCGAACCGCTACCAAGAAACACTCTATAAAAAATTACCCCTAATTCCGTGTTCTGGTCTACGACGAAGGGATGCATGGCTGATGGATAGTCCAGTCGCAAGCACAACCCCAGTCAGGGACCTGCAAACCCCTCGGTGGGATTACGGGCCTTCGCTTGATTCCAAATACCCGGCGTATTTGGGTATTTGGAACTAAACATTTTTAAAGAGATTGGGGATCTCTGTCCGGGTGGACTTTTAGTTCTCCACTACACGTGGGATTTATTTTGAATGTTGATAAATTTATAAATAAAATTGACAACTACACTCTAACGACTAATGGCAAGCCAGCCAGAAATGAGAAGGAGGGGAAAAGTATAGAAAGAAGGAATGACAAGGAAGTAGTTAGTTAGGCTGTTTAGAAAGGCAGACGAACACTTATCAGCGGAGGAAAATGCTGGGTCGGGCACGGCTATGATGGGTGGGGCTCCTAGAAGTCGATCTCACTGCTGGGAGCCGAAGAACATCGGAACGCATGCATTGTAAGTCCGCTGTGGATGGCGCGTGCAAAAATTCCAGTGGGAGGAAGGACGCCCTGGAGCCAATGGAGACGTATCCAACAAATAGCTGCAAACGCGGTAGCTCAACCATCAAATAACTTTTCCAATACGATGTAAGGCATTTTTAACCCGCGGCGCAAAAAGTTTGATGGTGATGTCTGTCTGTCTGTCTCTGTGTATGTATCTGTCTGTGGCATCGTAGTTTTCAAACGGATGGACTGATTTCGATGTGGTTTTGGTGGTTTTTAGCTATACTTGATTAATACCAGTCCAGTAGTTTAAAGGCATCAGCTCTTTCCAAAGTGATGTAAAGTATTTTTGGCGTATGATTGCTCGATTAAGTGCTTGCTAATTTTTTAATTTTAGCTTGTAATGAAATCGAAATAACTTTACCAGCTCTCAGCTAGTTCACTATTATAATAATACGATTGGTTTAGTAGCTAAAGTTTGAAGGTTGGGTATAATTTCACGTGCTAACCCAGATGCTTGTATTCAGTTCCAGTACATTAGACCCTAAGTAAATACCTCTATGTTTTTGTTTAGGAAGTGTGGGCCGTTTCTTAACATTGCCTAGGGTTGTTGATCACATTAGAATATTAAGTTCTGTTAAACATACAAATAATGTATTAATTTGTTGTAGTTTAATATAAAAGCTAGACTTTTAATAGTTATTTACTGGATTTTTCTTCTGCTAAGGCAGAGATACATAAAGAGATACAGAGATACAGTGAGAAATACAGAAAAGTCTTGTTACTCTGCCTACATATATTATGTTTATAAAGACCAAAATTTTAATCAGGCTAGTTTTTAGTTATCTTTTGTATGTGTCTTAATTTTGCCTGTATTTTTTTCCTTTATTACTATTATTTTTATGTGTGATTCATCCTACTCAGGTCGTGGTTGTCTTAACCTGTAAGAATCGACTAAGAGCGCAAACTACGCAGATGTCGTATCTGCGTAACAGAGAACTAAAAAGAAAAGGAGGACTCGACACAAACTATGTATGTATGGTAAGCTTAGTATTGAAGGCCTAAGGGGTCCGGATGGCGTAAGAAAACGGTTCCCGGATTTCTCCCGTCTCAGGTGCAGAGTGGCATACCGTGTGGTTTTAGTCGGTTCGATTTCGACACACCGCCCCGCCGTAAGCTCCGGTGGGGTGAAGGCCCGAGGGGGTTTCCACACGTATTAAAAAAAAGTATTGAAGGCTTAAACCTCCTTTTAATGATAGGAGTAACTTTTTAAAAAAGAAAATAGAAATGAACCTGAACATGGGTTGGATATGTTTTACCCTATTTCGTACAAGTATCTTCTTAAATTTATTATTTCTGTGATTTATTAAATTTAAGTATTCTTTTTTGTTCTTTTTTTTGGTTACTTTAATATCAAACAGTCTACGTTCTGTAGATAGGATATTAGTACAGTATTTTATAGTGTTAAAAGTTCGTAATACCTATATAATTCTATCTATAAATACTATAATATACATTATAATATATACTACACACTTTTAGTTTTCAGACCTATTTCAAAAGGTATCACAGTGCAAGCCACTTTTTATGATTTTAAATGATTCCTTGTGTAATCGGAGTTGTATTTTTAAAAGAAAAAATATAGATATTGTTATCTATATTTTTTCTTTTAAAAATACAACTCCCGGACAAGAAACACTATTCAGTCTCACTGGAATATTTACAAAGATACACAAAGTGGATAGAAATAAAAAGTTTGGAACATAGTTTCAGATTGAAAAATAAAATGTTTTGTTGAAAAAAATTATGTACTTACCAGTTTGAAACTTCGATCCGAACAGTCCTTCATTAGCCGAACATTGCGAAGACAGAAGTATAAGCAGTAGCAAATGATACCTGAAAATAAAACAAGAAGGCTGTCATTTATAAAAAAAAACGCTAGAATTAAGAATCAATTTCCGTTTGTAATATTTAAAATACAAAATACACACTGCCCACACCTGCACAAACCTAGGATTTGTCTGCAGCATCAGTTTTGATCTGAATATCTTCACGAATTGCGGTTAAAAACTGTTTCATAATATCAGAAAACAAAAAACCCTATCATAATCGGTCCATTCATTTACTAAAGAAATAGGATAAAAAACACCCCCCTTTCTGCGTAGGGGATTGAAAATGTTTGAATTTAAAGCAACAATAATACCCAATTACGCTCTAGCGTAATTTCTATTTCAAAATCACTTTAATCTGAATATCTTCACAAATTGTGGTTAAAAACAGTTTCAATAATACCAGATTTGAAAACAAAAAACCCTATCATAATCGGTCCATTCATTTACAAAAGAAAAAGAAAAAAAAAACACCCCTCTTTCCGCGTCGGATATTGAAAATGTTTGAATTTAAACCAACAATAATACCCAATCACGCTCTAGCGTAATTTCTATTTCAAAATCATCTATTCCGTTGATTTCAACTTTCAATTACATTTTCGGGTATACGGATTAATACTTTTAGGCTTACAAACAGCGTTTCAAAAGGTCCAGCTAGAGGAGTAAAGTTGAACGAGTTAGAAGGTGCTGAATTTCCAATTAGATTCATTTGGACGTACATTGGAACGAGAATAAAAAGTATGTATTTGCAATTCAGATCGTGTTTGAAACGTTCGGTGAAGAGAGCCTTAATTGATACGAATATTGACGTCGCTATCGACTAGTTTACTTTGGTGAAATTTATAGCTCGTTCGTTTGGGATGAAGACAGATTTAATATTTTTTAAATGTAATACCTTCATATAATCTGAATCTCGGAAACGGCTCCAACGATTTTTATGTAACTTAGTATGCAGGGGGTTTCGGAGCTATAAATCGATCTAGCTAGGATACAAATTTAGGACATGTGCCAAAAAAAATACCGAGCAAAGTAGGGTCCAAGTACTATTATATAAATGTCAAACTAAGGATATCGGCTTTCAAGATATTTTATAATACAATTTTATAATGTTTATATACAATCGGGTTTAAGAAACTTTATTCTCATAAAGAATTACAGATTCACTTACATGAGAATACATTTTAAAAAGGATACAATCATTTGCCAAGCAGCGCACCACTCACAGAAAACTTATTTATACTCCTAGCAATACTGAGTAATACTTGTGCAATATACAATAGAATTTATAATTAACACTTATACAAAATATGTATAATTTAAAAACTGGCAAATGAAAAAAAAACAATAAATCTAAGAACGCTGTGGAGTGTTGCAGTAATATATTTAATGAGGGTCGTAATATTATGACAATTAAGATAGAACTGTTTTTAGGAGCTCTAGTTTCACTATGCTTCAATATATCTATACTAATTAATATGGTAAAACTTTATTTGAAAGACTATAAACTAATCTAATCTTTCCAAAGTTAACACTATCATATAATCAGTACATAATATAAAAGTGTAATAACTAAAACTTATATTTTAGAATAATCTTTCTTTTCACATGAAACTTAAAAAAAAACACTTTTAATTAAGTGTTGAGGATATCTAAACTGCTTATAAAAACAGTGTTTCATTCACTCTGGTATGGGCCTCCGGTATCCTCACTCTCTCTGTTTTACACCGGTTTTCTATGAGGCCGTGGTATCAGTCCCGCCGAGCCGGCCCATTCATGCCGAAGCTTGGCTCTCCCACGGTAAAGATTAATATAAAAAAATAATAATTTTAAAAGTTTTATTTGAATATTTGTGTCAGGAAACTGGCAGATTACTGGTGTTATAAGGAGTGACTTAGGTACTTCTATTTTATAAACTAGCTGAGTACGGCGATGCTTCCATGGCCCAGCCAGTAAAAATAAAACCAGCTATAACTGAGTGACTGCCCATTGTGATGCCGCCCTACACTACGTTAGACACGGTAATCCATAATAAGTAAGGAGTTGTAATAGATAAGTATTACCCAAGCAGGTTTGTAACAAGATACTCAAGTTTATGGGTTTGCATAACACATTTTGTAACAACAAAGCCATAAAGAGCATAAATATTCAACTAACGAGCACCTTTAGTAAATTTTACGACCTATTTCTGTTTGTAGAATAGAGTATTTCGATGTCACAGATATTCCTGGAAACTGTTGAAGCATCTTACAATTGATTTTCCTGGCGTAATTACTTTAAGTAAGTAACCACACATAGTTGAAAGAGCATGTCTGTCTATTCGAAATGTTATCTTTGTTAGAATAGTACAGTATATACTGTTAAACTAATAGATTCAATCGATTAATTGTGTAAGGCCGGTGAATGTTTAAACCATAGAAATATGTTTTATTTATTTTTATTTTTTTGATAGGAGATGCAGAAAAGCTATTTATCATCGTAACCCTAATGAATTAGTAATCTAAAATAGTATTCTCGATTTTTAGATCGATTTTGGTTAATAAAGTTGAACTTATTTAGTTTGTGAAAAAAAGGTAAGCATTGGAGGGATTCGTTATACTGCAAAAGCCCGCACCAGCGTAAAATGGTCTCTTGAGAATATTGTATTAAAAATCTGCATAAAGAACTTAGCAATAGACAAATAAACTTTATAAGGCCTATTACAAATGATTACCAAAATGACAATAACGGAAATTAAAATTAGGTTACTACTGAATAATATGAAACATAATTTTAAACTGTTTTGCCAAAAAGGTTTCGGACCAAAAAAACGTCACAACATAAATAAAAAGATTACCAGGCCTTTTGTAACTTGTAAGAACAGCTTAAAATTTGGTAAGATTTCAATCAACTTTGTATGAATTAATTTGTCAAAGAAAACTAATGAGTTTAAATTGACTGCCTCAGTGGCGCAGCGGTAGCATAAACGACTGCTGTACTTGAGGTCTCGGGTTCGATTCCCGGGTCGGACCAAATGTTTGTATGATCTGCAAATATTTGTTACCGAGTTTGGGTGTTTTCTATGTATAATGTGTTTGTAGTTACAAAAAAAAGTATTTATGTATTTATATCAGTTGTCTAGTACCCATGATACAAGCGCTGCTTAGTATGGGACTAGATGGCATTGTGTGTAAAATTGTCCAAAATATTTATTTATTTATTTAATTATTAAAATAGTTATCTATACATATTATATGCTTGTGTGATATACAATATGATATATTATGTATCACACAAGCATCAAATCTTTTCTTTTCGTCCCCTACAAACTGTTATCGGTTATTTAACCCTTTGGAGAATTTCATTAGTTGCTTAAAATAATAATATCATAAATTTCAAAAGTGTTCTTAATGACAAGCTTTATCAACTGTTAACTTATACCATACGTGTGTGTAAAGTCCAAAAAACTCTACAATTATGCACCGTGGGTGAGCCACGCTTCGTCATGCACGGGCCGGCACGACCGGAGTGATATCACAACCTCACAGAAAACCGGTGTAAAACAGCACCTGCGCTGTGTTTCACCGAGTGAGTGAGGATACCGGAGGCTAATAATCCAACCCTTCCCCTCATCCTCCTCCCCATCCTCCAAGGCGGGCAACGCACTTGTGACGCCTCTGGTGTTACGGGTGTCCATGGACGGCGGTAATCGCTTACCATCAAGCGATACGTCTGCTCGTTTGCCCCCTATTCCATAAAAAAAGAAATAAAAATATATTATAGTAATAAAATTACCCGGAATTTAATTTTATTGCGTGTAATCAATACTTATCAAGACAGCCACGGCAAAATCTTGATCGTACGACGGTCTGAATGGCCAATTATTGAGACATACGTGTTCCGAATGTGTACTGTGACGTGACAGGTTGTAAGCCAATTATTAGGCTTTCAATACCTTCTTTCCAATGGCGAGGTATGTTTACGCCTTATTTAATTAATGCAGGATACCAGTAATTTAATACAAGTTGTCGTCACCAAGGAATATTTATAATTAGGTATATTTTGGTGTATAGCTGGATGCGAGAAGCCGAGCATCGAAACAAGTGGCTTACAATTAAAGAGTCCTATGTTCAGTAACGGATTACAATAGGCGGATGATGATATATCTACTAGAAGCAATTCGTGTTTGAGCATTTATTTTATGCAATAATTATCTATACTGTATACAAATAAATAAAATTGGAGTGTCTGTTTGTAATACTAAAATAACTGTTTTTTACTAAACGCATATGCATGTTTACACGCTACATATACCAAAATAACATTTTTACAATAATCGTCTGTCTGTCTGTTTGTTCCGGCTAATCTATGGAACCACTGGACCGATTTTGCCGCGCGGTTGTAAATGTATAACAATAACTACCCAGCTAGTTCTTAGTATATTTTCTTCTACACAGCATATTTTAATGCAATTTTTCCAACTATCTCTCTAGTAGCTACAAGGTTTTGACCATAATAAAAATATATATACATTAATTTCGTAATAAATGTTTTGTCAAATAATATTGACAGTTACAATATAAGTAAATATATGAGTTATTTAAACTTTTTCAGTCAATTTATCAGTACAAGTCTTAAAAGGTCACAGTTTCCAAGGAGATTGCTCTATCCCTTAATCTAGTATGCAATCAAATTTCCCTACTCTTACCAACCAATAATACTATACCAATCAAACTACTGTAACAATGATGCACGCATAAAGATTATGACGATATAGACATGTAAATCTCAAATTCTAAATAATGGTGCTGATTTTGTTCAACATAACTTACCAAACTAAACTAAAATTTAATACAATTCTTTTTAATTACGTAATGACTTCTTAAAATTAAAATATTTAGTTTGACGTAACCACAGTTACTCATTTGTCATTTGTTATTCTTCACTGAACGTTCAAAACGTTTAAAGTTATTTTTTATGACGATAGCGATTACGTAATTTTAGGTCTTGTCAATTCAGTGGAAAGATACGTGTATGTATACGTTGCAGATTATAATTAAGTATAATATCATTTCAGCCTTACCTGGTATACGGTAATGATAGCTTTTAACGATATTCGATTAAAACTTACTAGCATTAGATCGACTTAATACTTTTACTTGAGTTTAAGTTGTAGTTAAACGAATATTAGCTTTATTTGACATGAATAGCGAGAAAGTCTCGTTTAGAAATATATTATCTCATAAAAATTTATGCGAAATTTCGTGCTACGTTCCACAAGGCATTGCATTGGAAAATATTTTTCATGTTAAGAAACATCAAAACTTTTATAAAGGAAGCTTTTGAACAAAGTGCAATGTAAAAATCATACAATTGTCTGTTACTGAAAGAATCTAATATATTGACAACACCAGCGACATGACAACACAATACAATTTAGAAAAGTACTTTATCACAAGAAGATAATTTTTGTTTAGTTAAATTTCGTTTAGTGATATCAACAACAGAATTAGCATCAATGTAAATGAGACTCATAGTTGAGTCGTGCTGAATGCAATGAAAGTTACGGTACTACATACCGATGTTGAAATTAACAAGTCTAGACAAAGATGTAATTGAGACTGACTGAGTGAAGCGTTTGAATAGGGGACAACCCTTCCCCACCAATGAACGAGAATTCCTAATGATTACATTTCCTTTAGCGAAGCTAGTAAAGAGATATTTAAATTCAAGTTCAAATCTTCTGACAGTTTTGTAACATTGACATAAATGTATTTATCCGTATTTTTTTACTTTTTAATTTTAAGGCATAGATTATCTTATTATATTATAACTTCTAAAACTTGAATATAAAATTCAATTATCTAATTTCGTAATGGCCTTTCCCTAATTGCTATCAGTATTTTTATATTAAGTAAACATCGGCTTACCTTAGTTTTTGTTACTCGGACTTAATAATGGCTTAGGTAATAACGACAGCACGAATGCTGTTGTATTTCGTTGGTGAGAGTGAGACCGGAGACAGGACAGGTGTGTGGGTCACAATGTACATTGTTGCATTGTCTGCATTCACAGTGAGTATGGTGACCACCACTCTTGGATTCTGCTCATGCTGTTCATCATGCAGAGTAGAGTTACTTTTACAGGCTCATACATAAAAAACCCGTGCCATTATTACGAATGTATAATTTTTCTGCTATTTAAATTTATCAATTTTTTTTACGTAGGCAACTTATAGTTTTTAAAATTTTTACTTGTTATTAATATAACTTGGACTTGTCTTCTTTATATCGTAACAAGTCATTTTTTACTTTGTAACGTATATTGTTTAATTTTTTTTTAATGCATTTGAAAAGTTTTGGATGTTAAAATTAGTACATACACAGTCTGCGAGATTTCCATTAATAATATATTTAATACAAAATTAAATTTGTTATTTGTAATGTTAGCTGGTATTGTGAATATATTAGATTCTTTCAGTAACAGACAATTGTATGATTTTTACAAAGCACTTTGTTCAAAAGATTCATTTATAAAAGTTTTGATGTTTCTTAACATGAAAAATATTTTCCAATGCAATGCCTTGTGGAACGAAGCACGAAAATTCCCATAAATTCTCATGAGATAATGTATTTCTATACGAGACTTTCTCGCTATTCATGTCAAATAAAACTGATATTCGTTTAACTACAACTTAAACTCAAGTGTAGCTTGTTTCTACAATGACATAAGTTGAGATAATATCCTTTGTATAGTACAAACTCTAAAACAAAGGAAATAAGTATGAATAAAGTTTCAAACGTTTTCGCATTAGAGCAAAATCTCTTTATTCAGATAAACTAGTGAGAATATGTCTTTCTATTATTGTACAGACAACTAAATAGGTCTGTTCCTTTAATAGCTTTCAATGGAAAATCTCAGGAAGAAAAAAAATAAAAATACTAAAAAAATAAAATTACTAGCTGAATCGGCAAACGTTGTTTTGCCGTGAAAATATAAAAAAAATAGGCGTGGGTTTTCCTTTATTATTTAGGGGTATGAAAAATAAATGTTAGCCGATTGTGTGACCTACCCGATATGCACACAAAATTTCTTGAAAATCCAGCCGTTTCGGAGGAGTTTGGCAACAGACACCGCGACACGTGATGGTCGAAAATAAGGTGATTTACATTTTAATATAATTATTATATATTTATTTATTTTCATAAGACTTTAATTCTGATTGACACTGATTATGGTTAGGTGAATATTTTTCTTCGTAAATAGGGTGGTACTATATGATTGTAAAGAACTATGTTCAATAGTGGATAAGGTAATGATAGATTAATGATAATGATCAGTAGTGGACTAGCTAATGGTAGGCGATATTGTATTGAAGCCCCCTTAATGGTATTGAACATTTTTTTTCCAGGTTGATTTATTTTTTTACTTCAATCGATTGGCTGCGCGTTGGCGTGTGGTAGATGATGGACAGACGGACACGTGAGTGACAGCAACAGGGCTCTATTTGTCATTTCGGATACTCCTTTAGATTAAAACGTAAAATATAATTAGATATTATTATTATTTAAATGAAAAATGACCTTTGTAGATTAATTGGTAATACTACAATGATCATTTTTAAAATATACATAAACTAACTCTTTGCCAAACTACACAACTTGTTGACGAGATACGCTCGTCAATAGATACATTTCTATTTTTAACAACTAAAACTATATTTAAAAATACATTTACATCAAACGCAAAGACTTAATTTCTAATTAAATACATATGAGCAACTGAGTTTGAGTTTTTTAAGGAAAAGGGGGCAATGGCATAGACCTATCGCTTGTTGGCAAGCGATTACCGCCGCCCATGGACAATCGCAACACCAGAGGCGTCGCGAGTGCGTTGCCGGCTTTATAGAAGGAGTTTGAGATATTCACATATTCTGTAGTACGTTATGGTAAATATTAAGAGCAGAGAGAGAAGAAATGAACATGAGTCATCACTCAATACTTTATCCTAATCAGTAATCGAGATTACTAACTACTAACCTACAATCAATTGCCATTACGTAACTTTTTAACATTATGCATCTGAAGATTTATCGGGCGTTGAGTCACACCTACATAATATTTCGCAAGTTATAGTCACATAGCATATAATACCAACCGGTTACTATGTTTGACTGCAAGTACAGTATTGACGGACTAGTGTAAACATTTCGACAAACATATTTACACAGGTATTTAGCTATAATGAAAGTTATTGCATAGCTGCCTTGACATTTAATATTTAAACGATGAATAGTTCGTGTGGCATAAATCACTTGTGGTTAGATTTAAATAGATTTTCTAGAACTCAAGGAAAGTCACGTACGAAGGGACACCCTTTCCCATGAGTTCAATATTTTGAATGTTTATTCTATCTGCTGGACTAGACGTATATCTCTCTCAAATAATAGGTTATCATATTTTTCTGTATCTAGTTGTCATTTTATTACATTAAGAGTTTGTATATATATTGTATATATTTAAAAGAATGTTTAGAAGCAATATTGTTCCCATGTACAGTGTCGGCCAAGTTTGGAATCGATAGGGACTTTGGAATCAATCGATTACGATACGATACTTTGTGATGACATAATGCTGATCATCATGTGAAGATTATTATTAGATTTATGTATATTTTTTCTTTAAATATTTTTTAGTAGCTTCATTTGTGATTGATTATGTATATA
>PKRV01000226.1:2024001-2126949 GCA_003709505.1 Hyphantria cunea
ATATATTTGGGATTGTATATTGTTTGTAAACCTTGGTGGTAAATAAAATATTATATATCTATCTATTTATCTTATATTTAATAATCCAAATCCATATTACAATATTATGAATTTGAAAGTAACTGACAGACAGACGTACAGCTGTTTATCTGTAACGCTTTCACGGGTAAACGACCACACAAATCTCAAAGAAATTTGGCATTGAGTTACTGTGAGTTTTGGGAAAGGAGGGGGGTTACGTTTTTCGAGTGTGTGTCTATGTACGTATATTTTTTTGGCACGCCCTAGAGTCTAAACGGTTTGTCTTGTTTTGATGTGAGTGGTGTCAATAGATTTGTCTTAGTCGTGAAAGTGACACTGGGTACATAAAAATAAAAGAAAACATCTAAAAAATTTTTCTTTTCAGCTCTTTCTATCTTTCCATTTATTCAATGAATTTAATTAAGATTGCAGATATTCACGAAGTCGGGTCTTTTATTTTAAATAATTCGTGACCTGTTTTATTGGTGTTGCTTAACTTAATTAGCAAGATATGGTATTAAGAAGTCAACATGAGTGAAGAATATCTTTAGTACCTATAAGCTTTCGCCTGAGGGCAATTCCCGAATGAAACCGAAACGGAGCGACTTTTCGTCCTAGAAAGAACATCATTTTTTCTTTAGTGTCTGTTTCAGAGATAGATCCTTGCGTTTCTATCTTGTAACCCGATCTTTCAAGAGGAATATATCCGTGATACATTTTTTTTATGAGGCACACTACAGTAACGAGTTAATATTCAACAGATAAAAAGTAGTAAATTTGCCTGCCTCGGTGGCGCAGCGGCAGCATATGCGACTGCCGATTTTGAGGTCTCGGGTTCGATTCCCGGGTCTGATCAAATGTTTGTATGATCTGGAAATATTTGTTTCGGAGTTTGGGTGTTTTCTATGTAGAATAGGTATGTATTTACAAAAAATATATATATATATATATATTTATTTATATCATTTCTCTAGTACCCATAATACAAGCCATGTTTAGTTTGTGTTTTAGATATCCGGAATATTTATGAAAAAAAACCCAGCCTTTATTTTAGTTAAAGCTGATGTTAGCCTGAGGATCTCTAACAAAGGTTTTTCCTACCACTGACACTTGTATCTTACAAAGGAATGATGTGGTCCGATTAAACTATTTCTGTTCTTCATATTATTGTGTCTACCTTTGTGATGAAAAACATTAAAAAGATAATAAAAATATAATACAAATTGATATATATTTAAGATCCACCTCATATCATTCTTTCGGGTATTCAAAACAAACAAAGAAATCGAGAGGCAAAATAAATAATTTCAAACAATGATAAGACATAATCATAATATTATTTTTGTATCTATTGCGTAGTGTAGGACGTCCACAGGCCAGGTGGAGCGATGATTTGCGCAAGACGGCTGGCAGGAGCTGGATGCGAGAAGCTATAGATCGAACTAAGTGGCGTTAAATTGGAGAGGCCTATGTCCAGCAGTGGACTGCGATAGGCAGATGATGATGATGATGATGATGATCTATTGCAAGAACTTTATAACGACAATGAATTAAAACCTCAATTATATAAAAGGGAATAACTTTAGAAAGTCTCCTATTCATACACACAGCATGTTGCATTATTACATTTTATTTGTGTATTGTTATAAACCTCACAACAAATCATTCAAACATAATATTAATGATTTGAAAGGTGAAAGTTCGCATTTTTGAGCCGGACCACCTTTGATAAAAATCAACGCCCATCGTTATTTAAGATCTTTTTGTTTCTCATAAAAATACAAGACCCGCATTAAGAATATACATACTGTTTCTTTAAAAAGATACATGAAATTTACCCAGACTCAGAACAACAATTTGTGGATCACACAAAGTGTTTTCCCATATGGGACGAAAGCGACCGCTAAGCCACTAGGCCAATTGTGCAAAAACGTTTTAATAACATGTTATGTTATTAAATACCTAATGAATTTAAGGTAGTGGATGAGGACTTAGTAAATAAAAATACGACTGTGGTTAGATACCTTGACTGTTAAGATAGAGTAGTGGGTTCGATTCATCATGAGCAAATAATTGGTTCACTTCTTCTGGTGTGATTTATCTGTAATATGAATACATTTAGAAATTCCTATATCAGTAGATACGCTTAGCAATAGTTTGGTTACTGCACTTCTATAATACTCTTCTGTAATTTTTGTCTCTGTTACTGATTACAACTGTAACCTCGTTGCAGATCAGATCTCTACACTGCATGAAGTTGTAAAATAAAATATTTTTTTTACTAAATAAGTTCTACTAGAAGTACGTTAAATACCTATAAAAGGTTAATTCAATGATAGTACAGGTTCTGCTTTGATTGTCGCATCTAGCTTCAGTCAGCCGTCTTGTCAATCATGACTCCACCTGCCCTGTTCGCCAACGTTCACCCAGACGCTGTGTCCGCAACTGCTGTCCACAAGGTCTCGGGTTCGAATCCTGGGTCAGACCAAATGTTTGTATGATCTGCAAATAATTGTTCCGGAGTTTGGGTGTTTTCTATGTATAATATATATGTATTTACAAAAAAAGTATATATATATATATATATGTAATAATATCATTTGTCTAGTACCCATAGTACAAGCTCTGCTTAGTTTGGGACCAGATGGCGTTGTGTGTTAAAATGTCCTAAAAAAAATGATTATCGGTTCTGCGGTTAATATGGCCGGCCCTCTTCCACTTTTGTTTGCTATTTCGATGACTTTTGTTCTCTGCCGGATGACCTCATTTATCATACGCATTCTGCTGTGTATGTGAGGTTAGTAAAATTATAATTATTATGTGGTATTATGCTATTACTTTAAAGTAAAAGTTTCCACGACCATCCAATACCATTACTTAAACTTCAATAGGTTTTGCGAACTTAACAACAGCAGGTCAATATGATATTGTTATCAAGTAATTGATTGATAAATATATTATATGTTGACCCACAAGCGATGTCAAAGTGTTTGTTCTCAAGTTAATGTATCAATTTGTTTACAAGAAATAAATCATTTACCAACTTAATCTAGTTTAAATAAAATATGAGAGAAATTATGGTTTGCTTCGGTCAAAAACACGAGGTACCTACTAAAATTAACAATAATAATTAATATAAATAAATATACTAAAAACGGCGGTCAACTACAATTGTGCCTTTTCGCAAGCTAAAAAGTACTTTTTTATCAAAAATAATGAGGCTATCTTGACACGCAGCGTAAACAAAAGCGTACTACAGCGTCATCTGCCGAAGAAACACCGAACTAATGAGTAACTAATCCTGTATCGTGATAAAAAAATTCTTTAATTAGCATATATACAAAATCAACTCTTGAGCCGTGGGCCACTACGTATAATCACCTTTCCTGGTCGGAGCATCCTCCCTTTGAGTTGAAGGAACATAACAGTGCAGTGTTAACCGTTCCTCCATGATAAATAAATAAATAAATATGATCAAACATTTTAACACACAACGCCACCTAAGCAGAGCTTGTACTATGGGTACTAGACAACTGATATTAATACTTATATACTTTTTTTTTGTAATACATACATATTATACATAGAAAACACCCAAACTCCAAAACAAATATTTGCAGATCAAACAAACATTTGGACCGACTCAGGAATCGAACCCGAGACCTCTTGCACAGCAGTCGCATTCGCTACCACTGCGCCACAGAGGCAGATAATATTTATTACGAAATAATTTACTTTTTATATACGAGTAGGAAGTAGTAGTACACTTATATATATATTAAACTGTATCCCAGGGGGTAGACAAGAGGTGTTAAGTGTCTAAATTTTGTAGAATCAATATATGTAATTTGTATTAGGATGTAAGAGGTCCGGTTAATGGTAATAGGTTTGCGAGTACCGTCAACCGAACATCGTACGAATTCGGGTGATTGGGAGTACCTATGAGCTAAGATTAATAATTAGAAAGTGTCAACAATATCCCTGTTAGTTAAATAATGCATATTTCTACCTGGAATTAGGTTTGATATCTGAATAATCTAATCTGTTGTAATTTCAGAAGATTTTATTTACTATTATTATTATTTCGTCAACTTCTTAAACTTAATACGAATATGACTAAAAACACGTAGGCATATGACAACCAAATGCACAGTTGTGTTTTATATTTAGATATGTACAATAAGAGACAAAGATCAGTAGGCGACAACTGTCTAGATAATAAGAATAGTAACATTCCAGTAGATAAAACACTATCTGTGCAAATTCTAATTTGTTTTCTGTACTAAAACACGATTTCAAGCAATTACATAGATTTTTTTTTAATAAATACAGATACTATTAGAGTTTTAACTAATATTTTATTCATTTAAATACACTTACATTTAGGATTTATTTTAGCACATAAATATTTTATCAGGTGACCTTTGGTGTGGCAGTGAAGTGCTCAATCGTCATGTAAATAAATATTTCGAACTAGATATCTGAATCCGAATCCGATTGAACAATCCAACAATAACTTGATACAAGACACTATATTTGGAAGTAAATGTTTTGATTGATTTACGGCCGTTTAATTTACTTGCGTTATCATGTGTTGACAATAAATTTAGCTTCGGACACGTGTTTGGTGTCTTTCGTTGCAATAGTGGTCACGCATTGATGGTATCTAAAATCATTTATTAGGTTCTACTACCATTTGTCGTGGTGGAATAAAATTAAATGTTTCTTCGAATGGAAATAAACACATAGTTATAAAGACCAAAGGTGGCATTTAAGATCAAACTTACTTGATTTATAAACCCTTTGAAAATTTTCAACTACCCATTTGTGTACCAATGTATTACATAACTAATCCAATAAATATAGCTATTTCACGATACGAAATCTAAGAATAAGATTATTATACCTGCTCAGAATTAAATAACGTTAACAGTATTATTTTAAAATCTTATTATTTAAAATAAATAGTACATATTATTATAAATTCGAAAGTTCTCTATCTGTCTGTCACGTCTTTCACGGCGAAACCACTGCATCGATTCCAATTAAATTTGGCAAGGAGATACTTGGATTCCTGAGAAAGAACGTAGGCTATTTTCTATCGTAAAAATTAACATAAATGCAGGCGGAGAGGCAAACAAAAACTAGTTGTACGTAATATTTTAAATATTTAGCAGCGAAAACAGTAGAGAATTATTATTAATTATTGAAGTTACTAAAAGTAATTCTGACGCTTTGTTTACTATTTTTAAATTACGTCCGTGTTATCAAATTGAAATGATAAGGAAAAAAGTAGAAAGTGTACTCTACACAAAACAAAGAGAATAATGTAGGGAGTAATTTTTGGAAGTATGTATAAGTATTGTTTATTTTCGATCAATTCCCATACGTAATTGTAGGTATAAATGAAAATGAGGATAAGATAATGACAACAAATGTCGCTTTTAAAGCAATTTACTACCCACGCTATACTGAGAAACACTAAACAAAAATCAACTAGCATTTCAACAGCCTAATGCACGTGCATTATTGCAAACGATTGTAGTCAGACAATGTATGTTTTGCATTCAAACTAGCGAGAGATATCGGATCTTTGATATTATTATAATTAAGGAGGAGGCATGAGAATAGTATGCCCTTGGACGGAATGATTTAACCTATGCACTTTGAATTTAATTAAGAACAAAACACAAAAAGGAAAGTGATATAGAAATGTATGTAAAATATTGGCTTCAAAAAAATGCTTCAAGCGTAGGTATCATTAATACCTTGAAGCCTAATACAATTATGTAACTTTTCTGCGTTGTTCCAATAGCTTCTAAAGTCCTAATATAATATATTTATATACAGTATCTTTGGGTATTTTTGTGTGTAAAGTTAAGTTAAAACTTATACTATCTATCACTTATCTTCAATCTTTTTCTTAACAATTTTAGAATTGGTTCCTTCATGTTAATATCTGTAATTTCATTCATTTCATTTTTAATCTCCGCTTTATTAAAGTTCAGTCCAGAAATAACCTTATTTGATGAAAAGTCTTTTATACATGTCTAAAATAGCAGATTTGCGTTATTCAAATATCTTCCCTCTTGACGATTGAACTGAGTAACTAGCTGGTAATGAAGCTATGTGTTAATTACCTCAGAATTGACTTACGCGTTTGAAGACGTATCTACGCTAATAGCGCGGTTTATGCTATCAAGATCACAGGAATCTGCCCCTTTAATAAATGGAATTACCACGTATACGAACGTAGTGGTTCTGTGTGTGGTTTTGATGGTATTCTTAGGAGCAGGAAAAATACGGAGTTTCACCAGACGGCTTGAGTGGTAAACATCACTGTAAGGAGAAGGAAAACTTAAAATGAAATGTAAGCAAACCTGAATGGGCACCTCTCATGTAGTAGGCCAGATGCTCCTTACCAAGAGTCCTATGTCAAGAAGTGGCTTGTTAGAGATATGTCATTAAATAATGTGATATGAATGATTTTTTACAACAAACATATACTCAATCTTGCAATAACTATTGTTATAAAGAAAAATATCTTTTTTTTACTGTACATACAATTTATTACAATTACAGTGTGTTAGTTTAATATGTTAATATAAAACCAGTTAACATATAGAGCTTAGTAGACGCTAAGCTATCAATAGCAGCATGGACTCTTCCTATGGGAAAATTCTTCAATGTCAATCGTATAGATTGTTTAAGGGATTCCAAATTATAGCGTTTAGAGCTAGCCTTACTCTCTAAAACGGGCCATAAATCATAATCTAGAGAATTAAGATCAGGACTAGGACAGTCTGCAGCTCTAATGAAGTCCAGAACATTTGTTTCTAACCAAGATTGGTGGATCGAGCTTTACGTCCCGGCGCGGTATCTTGCTGAAAGGACCATTCTTGGTTATTGAACATGTTGTTATTAAGAGGCCTAACTAGCTTCTCCAGAAAGCCATCTTGATATACTTGTACCAATGTTTTGATAGCTAGCACAAAAATATGGCTCAGTCACTCCTTCATAGCTAACACCCTTACTAACCATCACTCATCATCAGCCTATCGCAGTCCACTGCTGGACATAGGCCTCTCCAATTTCACGCCACTTAGTTCGATCTATGGCTTCTCGCATCCAGCTCCTGCCAGCCGTCTTGCGCAAATCATCGCTCCACCTGGCTTGTGGACGTCCTACACTACGTTTGCCGAGACGCGGTCTCCACTCAAGAACTAGTTTACCCCAACGGTTATCGGTTCTTCGGAAAATGTGGCCAGCCCACTGCAACCATCACTGAAGTCAAATAATGCCAACGAAGGTTCTTTAGAGCTTTCAGCATAAATACGGTTATTTGGTATATTAAAAAATTTAATTATAAAAAAAAAACTTATCCGTAATAACGTTAAGTTTACTCATGACAAGTTCTTGTATAGGGTAAGGTCCAGAAACACACGTTGCTTCTCTTTCACATTTATTAGGTCTTTTGATGTTGAATGTATCGCAATGAACAACGGTCATACTAAAACAATGTAGACATTAAGACCTTAACTCAACACTGCCATAGCGAATAATTTGTACACAGCCGCAAATGCCATGACACTCGGTTACGAAGCATCCACGACCCTCATCTGTTAGGAAACCAACTATTCGAAAATAAGGAGGAAGAATACATAATGAACCTGTAAATGAGAAATGCTTGGGACGGCAAGCGAATTTGCTCGGTTTTTTCGTACCTTCGATATTAACGATTATTCAGACAGTGAGTCGATTTTTTTGTTATTTACAGTTTTTATTGTACACTGTATCGACATTAACATTCAAGCCCATTACTGTTCGACAAAATGGTTCTATATAGACTGCAGAGTAATGACACCCTTTGTAATCACCATTACTATGATCATAGATCTTGTAATTATCTGATATTTATTCATCAAGATTACGCAACACCCTCAGAGTAAATATAATGACGTTAATTAACATTGTTACTATGGAACTACTTTAGTCGAGCAATACAGTAATAACCAAATATTGTCCTAATCAGCTTTTTAAACAAAAATCATTCAAATTGTATACTTAAAACTTCACAATAAAGTTTGTTTTTGTTTGATTTATTTCTCGAGAGCTTACAGTTCGAATTGAAGTTAATTGACTACTGAATAGTACTCATTATAAAATATATTTTCCAAAGACTGAAAGATCTTAATTGACTGCTCAGTTTACTTAAGAAATTTTAACTAGTTGTGTTGTTTGATGTTCTAATAAAGCCCTTATTTGTTTATGATTCTCAGCTCTTCATTAAGACCTTTTGGAGATTATTTCACAATGTCTTACGAAGGCGATTTGTTAATTTAGGTGTGGATGAAAGGCCGTGAGAATAACAAAAGCGTTTATATTCTATCGCGTGGGTAGTTTATATCATAAATTTATAGTTTGTGATGTATTGTCATTTTAATTTTTTTGACTGTAGGTTGGAAAATCCCTTTGAGTCGCAGATAGTTAATGTTAACTGCTTATTAAAGATGCCATTAGGTGCTATCGAAGGAGTTAGGAGATAGAAAAATGTAATCTGACAATAAAAATCAATAATTTTACTATTTTGAAATACATTTTAACTGGTCTGGTTTTAGTGGGCCTAAATACTGAGCTGGACATTATTGATCAATTTTTAACCCTTGACAATTCATTAATTCAATTCATCGAGTAATCATACGCCGAAAATGCATTACACCATTTTGGAGAAAAGTTGATACTCCTACGCTGCTGGACCGATATTAACCAAACATAGCTAAGAACCACCGCATATAAACCGACTTTCAAATGATAAAAAGCCGCATCGACATCGGTCCATCCGTATGAGAGCTACGTAGCCATAGACAGACGCACATACACAGACAGACATCGACGTCAAATTTATAACACCCCTCTTTTTGCGTCGTATTAGCTATATTTTATTTTTCTATACAATTCATGAACTTATCAGAAGTCAGGAAACCATTATTATCCTGTGCCAAGTTATTTTCAACCGTATTAAGAAAAAAAGGAGAAATCAAACTTGAATTTCTTGAATCAAAAGGAAGAAAAAAAGTTCTTGCAATCTACGTACGTGTGTATGTTCCGTCATAACGCCTTAACTACTAAACCGATTACATTGAATAATCATCATCGATTGATATGTAATAATGACTCGGGTGACATAGGTTTTTTTTTATTTTATCAAAAGTTTTTAAGGCTTACGATTTTTTAACATTTTTCTTATTAGAATTTTTACTTGATTCCATTTAAATTAGAAGTAAAGATAGTACCACAATATATCATTTAATCTTGCAAGTGCATGGGTGTAAGTTATTCTTTTAAAGTTTATAATTTTAAAATATCTCACAAGAAAACTTTATTATGAAATAACGAATATTATATACCATCCAACTAATGTAATTACGATATATTGATGGTATCAAAATCCTTTTATGATAGCTAGAAGAGAATGCACTTAATAATTGATGCACTGTCAGCACTTTTGAAATTCTTGATAAAATCTATAATTGGTTGGCTATAAGTAATTTAAGTTACAAGTACGAGAACTTAAAGACTCAGGTTTGTAAAGATGTTATTTCATATCAATCGACTTTGAAGGAGATGCTCAACAATTTTTCGGAATTATACGTAATATCGATGTGTATTGGATTAGCTCACAATTTTTTTTGTTTTATTTGAAGTTTGCCCATAAGATGTTGGAAATGTCAAATGGAATTCAGTATTTAGCAGGTTTATTTCGGGCCATGATTCCTTTATTTTTACAATATCACAACGCCATCTAGTCCCAAACTAAACACAGCTTGTACCATAGGAACTAGATAACTGATATAAATACTTTTGCAAGCAGCCAAACTCCGAAACAAATATTTACAGATCATACAAAAAGTTTTGGTCCGACTCGGGAATCGAACCCGAGACCTCATAATCAGCAGTCGCATACGCCAGCCGCTGCACCAACGAAGCAGTCACGTATGAAAATTAAGTTTATTTCATTATAAAAGTACAGTATCTTCAAGACCTAATGCTCAACATTTGACATCCTTGCATCAGAAAAGTCAATGTAGTTGTATCAGCTCAATGTCTCAATTCATTAAATAACTATTTTTGTGAATTGTTCAACAACATATATCTACATTTATTAAACAGAAATGAAAATAACTAAATCACAAGCAAGAGAAACTAAACGTAACAATTTTCCTTCATGTAGTTATTTCGAAGTCTACCGAACATTATAAAGAGGTAAAGTTTTTAACTTTGTTTGTATGGGTTTAGGGGGTAATCTTCGGAAGAATTGATCCGATCCTGAAAATTCTTTTACTAACAGAAAGCGAAACTATTCAAGAGTGACATAGGTCATATTATCATTGAAAAAAAATCTGTTAAAAATAACAGTATTTGTAAATCAAATCAAAGAAAAGTGGTTACCGCCCAACGAGCCACCTCCTCACAGGTCGGCAAGTAAATAATAAACACACAAATAATACTAAAAACTACATTATTAAAAACGATTGTCTCCCACAACACAAACGTCACAACAATCCATTGAGTCGTTCATGAATTATTAAAACGAAACATTTCCCTGTGATGTAACAAAAAAGAGAAATGTCACCTCGTCCCTCTGTTCCCCAGGGAGCAATATGGCAACACCTCGGTACTACTATCTAGAGACATTTACGTAAAGTACAATGTAACCATAAAAAAGGAATTCAATACGTGGTCGTGACTTTTTTTAAGTAGAACTTCGCATTGGGCTGTGGTTGAGCTGCGAGTAATTAATTGTAATTAACAAATTAAACTTATTTAAGTACATACCGTTGCTTATGCAGTTACTATTAGTATATCCATATTTTTCGAATCGCAAAGCAATGAATAGCTAAAAATACGTAAAAGCATCCGATAATTGTATCTAGTAATTTTAATGGAATAGATTGTAATTCGACGAAACGGTCGAATTACAATCGATTCCACGAAAAAATTGTTATGAGACATAATAATATTCGGTTTGAATTTTGCTTGTGGCTAATATGTGTATGTCTATTTGCTATCTCCTCATCGACATCATCCATTCATCATAATATAATTATTTGTGTTTTTTTTAAGAATGTACCATAAATATGACATAAAATATATAGACATTGTTGCATACATACATGTACCAGAATTAAAAGATATACAACAATAATCACATTTACTTGTACAAATTTTGACACCAGCCGTGAGAAACATCCTTATGCGACTAATTGATGGTACTGAGAGGCATGGGCATAAAGAGAAAATGGAATTTCTTCTAGTACATGCAATCTTCTTTTGTATCTCTGATCTCGCGTTGAGGTCCATAATTTGTAGGATTTCTGCCAACTGTCGTGGTCGCAATGAGAGCTTAAATATGCTAGTTTTAGCTTCGTTTTGTATTAGACCAAGGGATTTTATATACTTTTATATTTAATCTAAGTTTTTCAGTTAAAGTACCAATGAAGTACTATTTTTTTTATTCTTTGTTGATTAAGATCCGCAGTACGTTCACGCTTTATTTTTAACTGACACCGCCGTTGTACTGCTTTCTATTGAGCTACAGATTCTAATTAGACGAGGCTTCCATTCCAATGGAAAGCAAGAAAACTCAATCATTACTATAAGGTCTTCCCACCAAAGTTTGCCTTTACAAGCCTATCTTTACTGTGGAAGAGCCACGCTTTGGCATGAATTGGCTGGTTTGGCCGGAGTGATACTACGGCCTCACAGGAAACCGGTGTGAAACAAAATAAATCGAGAGAGTGAGAATACTGGAGGCCCATAGCCCAACTTCCCCCAATCCCCAAAGGCTGGCAACGCTCTTGTGAGGCCTCTGGTGTTGCAGGTATCCAGGGCTGGCGATAATCGCTTACCATCAGCGATACGTCTGCTCGTTTTCTCCCTATACCAGAAGAAAAGGAAAATCGCTTAAACTGACTACCCACTGATTTCTGAACTATTGACCAAAGATTATTGTCTAAGTGTCTCTATTATCCAATTACAGAGAAAATCAGATCTTAAGTGCATTTAGTTTTCAGCTCAACCTTTATCTCTTTTTATCCTTTTTATTATTGAGGAGTTTTTATCCTTTTAGATATGACAACCCCATTGTTACCATTTTAACTAACATCTAACCCATATGTTATAATAAGATCGTTAGGGTGTGGGAGCCACAGAGTATCCTAGCTTCATTAGATGACGCTGACGATAGAATCATTTGAGGAATTCCTATATCACATGGGTAACCTTTACGTCGATATAGTTTTTTTGGGTTAATATACGGAATCATGGTTGCCAGTAAGAGATTGCCTTTGGGCGATAAGGCCGCCAATTGTACCTCCTAGTTTTGTGTTACCTTTGTAAATAATCTGGTGTACTATAAAGCGATTATTATTATTATGAAGGTCTGATGGGTGACTGACAAAACAATTCTAGTCTTTATAAAAAAAACCAGTTATATTTATGTATAACAAGGAGCTTTTAATACTTTTATATCAAGTACAGGCAAATTTATATTGTGTTCATATTTAGTTACAGGGCTAGAAAATGGGAAGCTAAGATTAAAATAACAAAGAGGAAAATCTTTGTTAGTTCTAAGAGGTTTACTCCACAGAAGTGCAGATAGGCTACATAAAGCCGTTGCGATTTACGGTGATTATTAAGCATAAACGTCGTTTAGTAAGTACAAGATATTCGCTCAGATTTCTCTGAGAACGACAGCCACTACTGATTTGTACGTAAGTTATGAGATATATGACTCAAATGATTTAGTACCTTTTGTTTTTTTTTTAGGTGTTGGAATGCATTTACGCACTTAGCTCCCCCCTCCCGCGGGGACAGAGGGTTCGCTTTGTGTGGGACTCCTGACTGACTCGCCAGACTACCCACTAAACCACCACGGTGTGCCACTCTGCGCCTGACACGGGAGAGATCCAGGAACCGCTTTCTTACGCCATCCGGACCCCTCCCAGATGTACTGATACTATTTGGGTTAACCAATTTTTTATAACTTTGTTTTGTTAAACTGGCCTATTGGATTGGATCTTGCAGTTTGTGACTCCATAACTGCTAAGCCGGACGTATTGGTTTTCTGTTTCCAAGGAATAAATACCTAGTTACCGAATTTTATTGAGTTTAAATTTAATCAAAATGTATGTTTACATGTGGGATCTTAATAAATGTTCCCGGGAATCGAACCCGAGACTTCAAGCACAGCAGTCGCACTTGCGTACGCCAGTCAATAATATGGTATGGTTGTAGCTTTTTAAATTTAAATTTCCACTAAACCGAGATGATATTAACTCTATTCGGTTCTAATAGTTACGAGTTTGTAATTATAAATTCGTAGTGGTAAAATGAAAAATCAAGTTAAAAAGTGTTTGAAATTTAAATCGAGTGATAATTTATTTTTAAAATAGTGTCCAGTCATGACAAACAACCTCATTTTTATGCAAGCCACATTGCTGCCACATCTTAAAAAAGTAAAAAGTGACTTGTGCTTTGTTCGTACACTGCCTTGTCTTGATTTTGTGACGGTGGACGTGGCGCGTTCAAATATGAAATGAATTTTTGAATACCGATTGTTTTGGTTAAATGGGTGACGAAAATACTCCCGGTTGCCTGTTTTGTTGATCGTTTTGTTTACTGTAAATACTCATTTCAAAAAGTGTGTAAGAAATTCAAAAATAGAATTAACATAACACGCGATTGTTTTCTTTTTTAAAATGTTAATGATTTGTAAAAAAAATAACAGAAAGTTTAACTGCAAAATTTACTCAACTACATTACCTACAAGTAAACAAGTAATTTCATAACAATTAATTGATTTCATCTAAAAAGAAATATTAAAAAAAAATCTAACAAGTTCCCAATTAGATTTTACAAAAAATACTGTTTTCCTGGACAAAACTTTGCTTAGCATTCAATCGGAGTGGTTACATAGTACGTAGCCTAACTCGTGGTGTATTTAAGACACGATTTCTTAACTACAGTTAAGCACGTTCAAGACATTTACGTACAAAGAAAGTTACAATAATTAGTTTGACCTATTTCCAATGGATGATTTACAAGCAATTGCATGTAAATAAGGATTCTAGCGGTAATAAGTAGCGGTTAGGGGTACAATGCGTATTGCATAAGTCGTGGCTGCTTGATTTAACAAGTATTATGTTGTAAGAATCTTGGATGATTTGACTTAAACTAACCTTTTACACATTAGTTAGAAAAACTTTGACTGCCTCTGTAGCGCAGTGTATGCGACTGCTGTGCTTGAGGTCTCGGGTTCGATTCCAAGATCGGACCAAATGTTTTTATGATCTGCAAATATTTGTTTCGGAGTTTGGGTGTTTTCTATGTATAATATGTATTTACAAAAAAAGTATATATGTATTTATATCAGTTGTCTAGTACCCATAACACAAGTTCAGCTTAGCTTGAGACTAGATGGCGTTGTGTGGCATCTTATGTCCAAAATATTTATTCATTTTATCTACTTTATTAAAAAAATAGGATAATCTATACTTCGATATTCTAAGCGCTTAGGTTTATCTTTTAATCAAATTCCTCATTTTAGTCTCACTTATATGCAATCTTGTACAAAATAACGCTAATAGCAAATCATTCATGGAGTCATATAGATACTAGGTGATTAAAAACCGAAATTTAACACCCAACGCAAAAAGAGGGGTGTTATAAGTTTAACGTGTATGTCGGTGGCATCGTTGCTCTCAAACGGATGGACCGATTTCGATGTGGTTTTTTATTTGAAAGCCAGTTTCCTTGCTGTAGTCCTTAGCTATGTTTGGTTAACATCGGCCCAGAAATTGGAGAAGAGTATCAGCTCTTTTCCAAAATGATGTAAGGCATTTTTGGCGTTTGATTACTCGATTAAGAGCTTGCGTAGGGGTTTTTTAAAAATTTTATTTTTAGCTTGTTCTTATGTACATATTCACATCATAGTCAATTGTTTGGTGCTTAATAAATTCTAATACATGAAACAAACAGAAATTGTATGATTGTTCACGTTCGGTACTAGTTAGATGAAACGGAAGTAATTGTCGATTTCATTCGTTTCAAATATCCACGATTCTAACAAACCCTTCTGGAAAATACATTTTCTCTAAGTGTTCTCTTTTAAGATCCACTTTTAAACTTCAATCCTGAACACTTAAATCCTTTAAATGAGGTCAAGAGTTAATAGAGAAATCCAACGTTTTCAACAATCGAAGCTAACATCAATAATTTACAGTACTGATACTTTAACGAATCGTTTCTAGCATCTGGACGAAAGGAAAATAAACAAGTAAGATATATTTTATTTATACCAATTACATTTGCCATTATATAATATTACTATATCATTATATAATATTAGCTTTACGAAACGAGGTGATCCGACAAAGAACCAGGGTCATCGACATAGCCCAGAGGATTAGCAAGCTGAAGTGGCAGTGGGCTGGCCACATTTGCCGAAGAACCGATAACCGCTGGGGTAAGCGAGTTCTTGAGTGGAGACAAACGTAGTGTAGGACGTCCACAGGCCAGGTGGAGTGATGATTTGTGCAAGACGGCTGGCAGGAGCTGGATGCGAGAAGCCGAGGACCGAATTAAGTGTCGTGCAATTAGAGAGGCCTATGATGATGATAATGATTAGTTTCACTGGTTACCGACATATGTATATAATAGATATATAATAGACTCGTGATATATCACTGTATCAGTATAATCTCATCCGCAAGACGTCCATTTCTGGACATAGGTCCCCCTTAAAACTCTCCATAATAACCGGTCCTCTTTTAAATAGCCCGGTACTATTTAAAATATAACCCTTACTTGGGTTTTGCCCATTACTTACTTTCTAAAATGTCTTTATTCTGTATGTTAAAAGAGATAGGAATGGTTGTTTGCTAGAGTAAAGGAAAATCTAATCTAATTATGAAATAGCAGAACTAAGGTTAAAAAGTTATGCATTCACACTATCATGACTTCGAAAGTAAATCTTTCTGACGGTCTGTCTATCAAGCTTTTACAGTTAAACCGTTGTACCGATTGTAATGAAATTTGGTGTGGAGATACTTTGATTGTTGAGGAAGGATTTAGACTACCCTTTACCGCGATAACCGTCAAACACGCGGATAGAGCCGCGGCCAAAGGCAAGTGTATAATATGAAAAGAAGGAATTTTATTTATGATCAATCTAGTGCGAGTGATTGTAACGTTAATTATGAGATCCCGCCTGTTAAACCATTCAATGTTCAACCTTAATAAACAAAGGTGTAACCAAAACCTATAATTAGAGTATTTAAATTCAGAGTTCAATAGCATTGTGAAGACATAATTGTTCCATTGTGAGGCAATACGTATGTATTGTGCATGACCAACATAAGTTGAACTTAAAATTTTCATTGAACTGATTCGTGGTATTCGTGGTATCCATTCATTACATCCTCTTATTAATTGGTCTTCATACTTTGAGGCAACATTTGTAGTATTCAATATTATACAAAACATTGTAAATAAACTAGTATATTTACGATTTGATGGTCCGTTTGGAAACAGATTCATGACCGTGGGAATTTGTTTCGGTTTGATATTCGCCAGGATTAATTTTTTCTAAAATATATGAGAGAGCCACGCTGCGGCATGAATGAGCCGGCTCGACCGGAATGATATCACGGCCTCACAGAAAACCGGTGTGAAACAGCGCTTGCGAGTGAGAATATCAGAGGCCCCTACCCCAACGCCTCCCCCATCCCCATTCTCCTCCCCATCCTCCAAAGGCCGGCAACGCAGATGTCCATGGACGGTAATCGCTTACCATCAGGCAATACGTCTGCTGGTTTGCCCGAGATTCCTATGGGTTCACCACCCCTATTCTTCCTATGGGTTTCGTAAGATGTGACTAAGGTAGCAAAATACGTAGAGGAACAGCGAAGAGAAGGTAAACCAGAAAACAACTCTATAGCAAAGCGGCTGGCCAACGCGATATACTAGGTCCAAATCTCCTTCCTAAAGAGAGTCCTATGTTCAGCGGTGGACTGTTAAAAGCTGATGATGATGATGAATATGTAAATATGTTTAGTTTGAGATTCGTATGAACGTTTCACGGTCATAAACTTGAACTATAATCGTTAAAAAGTAGACGTTTAATTCGAGTTTTTTACCCCTTAAGGTATAAAGACTTGGGCGTATGTAAGTAAATTAATATTGTTTACAAAAAAAAAACCAAATACCACTTTGTATAAAGTTCTCGGAAGTATAAACATTAAACAAACGCTTGTTTTCTAAAATATTATTATATAATGCCAACGACTACGTTTAGCAGCTGCTAGATACAATAATTTTTCCAAGATTTAATTTTTCGCTCTCCTTTTTATAAAACCTTACCGTTTTTAATAAACTACAAACAATGAAAGCAAAAAAAGTATCCGCATAAAAGCTGGCCTTTTTATATAGCCACTAATTACAATGAACAAGTTTAAAAATGTGAGAAAACAGAAAATGTTCTCGATATTTTTATTTATAACGAAGGTTTAAAAAGGTAATCAGGTTTAATTTGGAATTTTAGCTCGATTAATTTAGTTGGTTAATTTATTTCCTAAAAAATTTTTTTTTGTCATTTGCCTAACGCATTCCACTGCTGGACATAGGCCTCTCCAATTTCACGCCACTTAGTTCTAACTATGGCTTCTCGCATCCAGCTCCTACCAGCCGTCTTGCCCAAATAATCGCTCCACCTGGCCTGTGGACGTCCTACACCACATTTGCCGAGACGCGGTCTCCACTCAAGAACTCGTTTACCCCAACGGTTATCGGTTCTTTGGCAAATGTAGCCAGCCCACTACCACTTCAGCTTGCTAATTCTGTGGGCTATGTCAATGACCCTGGTTCTTTGTCGGGTCACCTCATTTCTGATGCGATCCTTTAAAAAACGCCGAGCAGAGCCCTCTTCATTCCACGCTGAGCGACTTTAAACTTATGGACCAGTCAAACTGTAAGTGTCCACGTTTCGGCATTAATTTATATTTAATTTGTAATTTATACCTATTGCCGAAACTGAAATGTATATGGTTGTAAAATCAAAAGACATTATTAGTTGGGCCCGTATTAATACTAGCTACTAAATATGGGTTCAACGTTATTTTTAATTGTTTATATACTGTACAAATATTATGAGGAATCTTAGCTTAGCTGGTAAATTTACTTACGATTTTGTCCTTCATACTTTTTTATATTTATTATACAGTGCCACGCTTCGGCATGAATAGGCCGGCTCAACCATGGCCTCACAGAAAACAGTATGTAAAAACGATGTGAAACAGTGCTTGCGCTTTGTCTCACCGAGTGAGTGAGGATAACGGAGGCCCATATTTTAATCCCTCTCCTCATCCCCCAGAGGCCGGCAATGCGCTTGTGAAGCTTCTGGTGTTGCGCGTGTTTATGGGCGGCGGTAATCGCTTTCCATCAGGCGATACGTCTGATCGTTTGTCTCCTATTCCATAAAATAAAATTAGAGTCAATTTATTACTCTGCTTGGTGGAAAGCGTGATAAAGACAAATTAAAGGGCCTTTATAGCAAATAATATTTACAGTAAAAAATGTTATATAAAAACACAAATCAGGTCAATGTTTGCGTTTATAATGTCCTTTGATATTGTAACTTATTATTCAGTAAGACTGTAGTAAGCGCATTACCGACTACGTATTTGGGTACAAATTATGGTTAAGAATATTAGACGCATTCTTCAACGTATTAATATTGTCTCAGTAAACATTTGGTCAGGTGGCGAGGATTCTAACTCATTTTAAATTCTTTTTACGCGACCACACTTGTAACATTTTATTCATTTGTTTTCTTGTATTGATTTAATTCCTGTTTTAGCAATTTTAGTACTTGCAAAACTGTAGTATTCAGTCAGTACCAATAAATTATTTTTATAAAGGCAACTTATGTAATACTGGAAATTTTCTCCGAAGAAATAAAAAAAATCCTTTGAAATTTTAATTTACTTTCCAATTGAAGAGGCCCTGTGCAAATTTCAGTTTTGAAATATGATGCACATGCTTCAATTTTCTAACTATTAGCAGATTTAATTGATTTGAAATTAGATTCAGTATATCAATTTCTCGTAGATGGAATAATATTCTAAAATCGAAAGTAACTCTGCCTGTCTGACATGCTTTAAGGGTTTATACTGTTGCAATGATTGCAATGAAATTTGGCATAGAGGTAAATTCTTGAGGAAGGACATAGGCTACTCGATAATCGATATACACGCGGGCGGAGCCACAGTTAAAAGCTAGCGGGATTATAAAATGACTTGTTCAGTTTCTATCAGTTCTTGTTAGAAAGCAATTTAGAAGACGTTTATTGGTCAAGTATCGATCTCAATATTCTTCATACCCGGCCGTCATTTTATTTAAGAACTACATAACTATCAATGGAACAAAACGTTCGATTGTCGTTTAATGTTTTGAGCTAATTGCAAAAACGATTTTCATGCTACGACCATAAATGTTCCTCCAAAATTTGTATTTTTATGTATAAGAATACAAATATGTGCAAGCACTTAAAGCAACTGTTATAAAGGCACATCATAAAATAGGACTCGAACAACTAGGTAAAGAAAGCAACTTATTACTTTAATACTACGATAAATTTGAAGAAGGTTGTAGAAAATTCACAGTAAAAAGAATGTCGTTTTCTAAAGTCGAGAAATCGTAGACTTACCTTCATATTATCACAAGATCGTGTAAATTCATATGTTTGCCCACGACGCGTGAGGCAAATCAAAGCTATTAGTAGTAATTGTTTATTCAAATGAGTCGGTTCTTGAATCAAGTATTTTTCGATACTTTTATGTTGCCACGAGAAATAAACTATATACTTTTGTAGATCAAGTGAATGGTAAGTTTGTGTTGTTCCAACATCATATTTTTTTCCTTTTGACTATGTTTCGGACATTTAACATACAACGTCAACAATTATTTTAATCAATACCGTTATTTATTCATCTTTGGAGAAGTGCAACATGGGACCGGATTTTATAGAGAAAGACTTTAACCAGCAATGGACGTATTTCTGCTAAGATGGTGATAATGATTTAGTGAACTAGGAAGTTCTGCTACTTCAAACACAAGTGAGTAAAACAGCTGAGAAAGATTAGACTGGTGCTCGGTAAGAAGAGGGACCAGCTGCTAATGGCGTGGCCTTCCAGATATATCCTTAACATATTTAGAAATCAAATACAGAAGAACTTTTTTATAAAAATGTGTGCAGGTCAGGTCTTATAGAACCACGGAAATATTGAAATCATAAATATATTTTTTAGATTAAGTCTAGTTGATCTACGTATATAAGTTGTTTATTTAGTAGGTTATTATTGATACTATTGAAAAACAAACGTTCCAATAGTTCACTTTAGAAAATTCAAACACTAAGCTCATAGAAATCATCAATGCTATTACCCATAATCATCTTTCATCACATCATAATATCTTCAAGCACATTGCAGACCTAAATCTACGCATCTATTTATTTTAATCTCCATTAAACAATGACTGCTCTTCCACTGAATAATTGCTATAATGAAAAATCCTCGCGAGAATAATCCTCACTTGTTGATTGTTAGCAAAACGAGCAAGAAACAGCTTACAGACAACATTAGGGATCATACGCATGTTTTTGTATGTTGATATTTTGAAGGTAATGTTAACTTTAATATTACATTTCTTTTTTAAATTGAGAATAATTGTAATTTATACTTTCCTGTCCTTTGATGATGCCAAAAGGCGAAACCGGTCAGATGTAAACATAAATAAATAAAATAGTAGAATTAGTACAAGTGATTTTAATTCTAGAATGGAGAATAATTGCGTTACTATTTCAATATCGTAACTATTTCCTAAGTATGTATGCAAACCTAACTACACTGTATAATTTTAGTCATTTTTCTCATATTTATGGTCATATTTTTTTTGGAGTTTCGGTGTTTTCTATGTACAATATGTATGTATTTACAAAAAAAGTATTTATATATTAATATCCGTTGTTGTCTTGTACACATAATACAAGCTCTGCTTAGTTTGCGACTAGATGGCGTTGTGTGATATATATCTGAAATATTTATTTATTATTATTTATATTTTCCACATTGTGCCCATTTGTCTATATGAATCTCATGGCTATTTTTATTTTTAAACTTTTCGTCTATTTTGTTATTCATAGATTTGTTCTAATTTATTCACTTTTCACTTATGACAAAGTGTCACCTGGTCATACAATGTTTTCATCATTACCATTTTCATTCATATGAAATAATACCGTGGGAGAGCCACGCTTCGGCATGAATGGGCCGGCTCGACCGGAGTGATACTACGGCCTCACAGAAAACCGGTGTGAAACAGCGCTTACACTGTGGTTCATCGAGTGAGTGAGGATACCGGAAGCCCATACCCCAATCCAATGCGCCCTATCCCCCTCACCGTCCCCCTTCCCCCCAGGCCGCCATAGTGTGGGTCACCATGCTGCATTGTTCTTTTTCGCATTGAGGATGGTGACCACCACTCTTGGATTCTGCTCATGCTTTCCATCAGGCAGGGCAGAGTCATTTTGGCAGCTTAAATATAAAAAAAAAAAAATATTGTAGTATTGATCTATTTGTATGTTTTTTTTAATATCTTTAGTGAACTGAAGATATTAAAAAAAACATACACATACACATACACACCACACAAACAGTTTAAAATAAACTGATTTCATTCAACGTCTTTCAGTGGTACGATGATTTGATCGTTTTGAGAACTTTTAGATTAGATCTGTAAGGGTCTTTACAACAAACTCTCTGTGTGTACATGTAGTGTGAACTGTCGAGACAAATTAAAAGCAGCTGCAAAGTGCCAGGGTGATTGGCGAGTGCACATTTAGATTTATGATTAAAACGTGTGAGTCAACTGAGAGCTGTCTTTAGATCATCTCGTAAACAGTTTTCTTCTTTTTAGATTCTATTTTGTTGTAAAAGAAAGCTGTTCAGTTTGTTTATCGTGAACAGTTTAGTTACCTTTGCTGGGATTAAGTGATCAGAACTTGTATCGTATTCCAAGGTTTTATTAGCAGCATTAGCGTTTAGTATCAGCAACTTTTTATTGTTTGTGATAGCTTACACTTGCAATTAAAATTACTCATCGTTCGAAATAATACAGAAATAGTACGATTAGCCAACAGGAACGTTCCAATGTTTGATTATCTTTGACTATGAAGGATAGTTTCAGTAGATATTCATGACTATATTTTTTTTATGTAGGCCAACCAAAATGACTTTACTCTGCTTTATGGAAAGTATAATATGAATCCGGGAGTGGTGGTCATCATACTCATTGCGAATGCAGACAATGCAGCATGGTGACGCACACCATGGCGGACTAGTGATGCTTTTACACTCACCAACGAAACACGACAAATGCTGTCATTTTAGGTTGGTCTTCTGAGAGAGAATCGTACCAACCCGATCGTACCGGCACGTGCGTACTGAAATCAGCAAGGCTATACTACTTTTAATTAATGTTTCCCTAGAATTTCAAATAACTATGTTCCCTTACACAATACAGCTACCTAAGCTATATTGTGTATAAAATCGAAACGTATAAAAAACAAAGCAAATAAATATTCTAAGAACACTATAAAATTGAGATGTAAATCACTGTTTCTTTGTAGCGTACGGCCGTTTTTCTATAGAAACATCAGTATTTCAACCTGGCGTACAGCATGTTCTTTCTACGTCTACCCTCAAGGGACTGTTACGTTGTACAGAACGGGTACATATCGTATAGAAAACATACTTTATGAGGAAATTGTATTCGCTCCCTATTTGGGATAGTGTCAGATTTTATTTTACATAATTCAATTCGACTGTGAACAACTATTACTGTTAAGGTTTATATCTACTGTAAAATAGAATGTATAGAAATGAACGTAATGTTTTTCTTTCTTTTTTAATATTTCATTTAGTATGTTACCTACATCGTCATTATCAACAGCAAAAATGAATGAAAAATAAAAGAGATGTGTTTCGTTTTCGACAATAGATATAGGTTTTTGGAGGAAAAAAGAGGTAGATAATAATAAAAAAGCTTCTGAATCAAGAACTGATCATGATCGATAACATATTGTATTAGATATTTGAAGAGTGTTATTGTCGTTATTTCTATATCTCCCAATCAAATATCAATGTTTTACAAATGGACAATTACTTTAATCAATAAATACTTACACACTATCAATGTTTTTTGAAATAATCATTAATAAAATGGTACAAACGCGTTCTATTGTCGGTGTGATGGTCCCCGCCTAATGGGCTGTCATCCACACATACCTATTGTTTGCCGTATAATAGCGACACATGAAATTACCTGTCTTTCATGCATAGTACTGTGACATATTATAAATTACGGGAAAACAATGGTTACGTCACAAAGGATCCTGAAATTTTGTGCTAACATCTAGGTGACGTTTGTGGTTGACTTTGATTTGCTGTTTATGATGTAGTGGGAAAGCAATTTGTATATTTACGGAATTATAGAGTTACTCCTCAGAATTCGGAACCACTTTCATGTAAATAGGATTGTATGTATATAAACTGCTAGTACTGCTATATATAGTAGTATGTTTGTGTAATATGAATAGTGTCTAACATTTGTGTGTGGACCGCTACTGTTTCTTTTTGTTTTTTTATATGTTGCATGTATGTAAGATACCCTAAATTTTAAAATTTTTGAAACACATATCCGTGTGATGGTTGTCTGGAAGAAATCGCTGAGAGCGATAAGACCGCCAATGGCTATACATATTGTATGATTGTTCCTGTTGTACCATTTCTTACTATATATATACAATAAAGATAAATAAATAAATAAACTGGCTCTCTAACTATCTAACTTGCGAAATTTTATTACAATTTTTTTTTATTTAAATACTAGATATTGCCCACGGCTCACCGCGCTTATATGTTGGTTATCGCGGCAAACAGTAGCCTATTTGTTATTCTGATGTATGAGCTATATTACTATAAATTTTAATCCTAATTCGTTGAGTAGTTTTTATGTGAATACATAAAAAACATCCATACGTACTTACAAACTTTCGCGTTTATAATATTAGTAGGATTTGAATAAATCAGCAGAGACGGGTTTAGCATCATCCAGTCATGACAAACGTGATAAGTAATGAAATACAGGACGCGAAATTTAAAAAAAATACTTTTAAAAATATATTTTTAACTAGAAGATCAGACTGAAAATGAACGAATGGTTAAAATAAAGGTTACGTAGAGTTCACAGTAATTGTATCTTTCGGCCTACAGTATAAATACATTTTTTTTATTGATCTGTGTTCAACATTTCTAAAGCATCAAATATAATATTGTACTTGTAACTTATATCTGTAGACTCTTCAAAATTGTAATTGACAAGCTGCAATAATCACATTAGTAAGTTTAGATTCTCTATTACTTCGAAATTGCAATCACTTTCAAACTCAACAATAAAAAAAAAATATTATAAAAACAAAAAACCGACTGCTTAAAAGTAATGATCTGAAAAGAGAACAACAAGTATTACAATATACATATGTATGTATATTTAAAAAAGTCAACCTCAATAAGCAAAAACTCACCGACATATCTTTTTTTTTTCATTTACAGGCAAGATTTGATGAACTCAACGACACCTTATATGTCAAAAATTGTCCACCGTTTTGAGCTGAAGGCCGTGCCAGACAATTATAGATACATAGATACTCTCGAAAAACATAACCCTTCTTCGGGCGCAGTCGGGTAATTACAAATTCAGAAGTAACTCTGTCTGTCTGTTACACTTTTTCTACCGGTTTTCATTTTATTTCGCATGTAAACACGACGATTCTTGATAAAGGACATAGGCTATTTGCCGCGATAACCGACGTACACGCAGGCAGAGAAGAGGGCAAAAGCTATGTACATACGGTACATAAAAAAAGTATGACTATAGGAATATAGTTCAATGCATGTTAGCATTTAAGTGTATGTAAAAATAGATTTATTAATATTACTGCAGCAATTAGACTGGCCATTAGCGACTTAATCTAATCTTGAAAAGCTCTGATCCCAAGCAAGCTCTGTGAACATAGGATTTATTACGTTTAAATTGATAAAAATGTTACTTCATTTACAGATGGTCTTTACAGGTAAATAGATATGGAGAAGGGGAATGAACTTGTATGTATTTGTAGTTACACTCGTTATGCCCGCGGCTTCGCTCGCGTGTGTATCGGCTGTCGCACTAAAATGTAACCTATGTCCTTCCTATAGAGTTTAAGTATCTCCATTACAAATTTTATTGAAATCAGTGCAGCGGTTTAGCGTAACAGACCGACATACAAACAGACAGGAAGAGGGTAAGAGTGCTTGTTTGGCCTAGTGGTTTAAGCGCTCACCACACCGCTGTCTACTGCGCCAAATGTTGTGGGCTTAAATCCTACATAAGAAAAAACTTTGCGTGATTCATAAATTGTTGTTCTGAGTCTGGGTGTGCTTTGTGTCCGTTTCATGTATATTTGTAAAGGTCCATCGTAACACTGGATATATATTCCTAATGTGGAAGTTGAATTTTCAACAAAGAATAAAAAGGTTATTTTTGAATTTATAATTTAAATTCGACCTTTGACTTTTATAAGATTATTGCTCTAATACGTGCGGTTCACCAGTCGTGGAGATTGCAGTGGTTACGGTCACTACCTTTATGTCTCGATTTATAGTTTGTTTAATTTACTTTTCTGAATACAATTGAACAGCTGAGTAAATAATAAAGAGGGTACTCAAAGGGCGAGAACGTAATGTGTGTTGGGCTGTATGGTGTTTAGGGTGGCTCTGGCCACTCATCATCGGGTGACTATGTATTCTCGATATGTTATTATCCTCATACATGTCAGTGTCATCCGAAATTACGTAAACCCTGTACTATAGTTACTAAACTGCTTATAAACATACTTGTATATTTTTAAATACATACGTATTAGATAATTAATTAATATCAGTTATCTAGTACCCATAGTACAAGCTCTGCTTAGTTTGGGACTAGATGGCGTTGTGTGTTAAAATGTCCGAAAATATTTATATATTTTATATTTAATTCCAAACATAACTAATGATCGCGTTATCACAGAAGGTTTATTCTGAGTCGGAATCGAACTCACATCCTATCTCCTGGTTAATTCCCCATTCGGTAAAAACAGCACTACTTCGAGTATACCACTTATAATACCTAATTTATAGGTTCTTATATCGGCACTTCCATATTCATGCGATATAATTATACTCCTGATGCCTGCGGCTCCGCCCGCGTATATCTTGGTAATCGCGGCGAATAGTAGCCTATGTGTTATTCTGATATATAAGCTATATTATTGTAAATTTTCATTAAAATCCATTCAGTACTTTTTACGTGAAAGAGTAACAAACATCCATCCATACTAATACACTTTTGCGTTTATAATATTGGTAGGATTGCCATAATGAGTTTTTTTTCAAAGCAACATTCTCTAACTTCAAACGTTTTAAAGTATAAAATATAGCCTCATTTATTCCCTACATTATTTTATTCTATTAAAGTTTTATTTTGATGCACCATCCGCGCAAAATGTCAAGTCTAAATATAAGAGAGTGCTTGACACCCTCCCTTAATAACTTTTGCAATGACGCATACGATATCCCAGTCATAAGATGAAATCTTCGTTAGTTCATAGTTCATAGACATTCCTTTAACTAAATAAAATAAACCTTGCTTCAACTTCAAAGATTTCAAAAGCACTCTAAGACAGTTTCGTACTTTCAACTATTAATTGAGGGCATTTTCCACAAGATGTTGATTAACAATAGGTATGTCCAATGAGAATTCGCAAAACAGACAAATTGGCAACAGCTGCATTTGAACCGAATGTCTACAACAGTACATGTTAATAGAAAGTTATACTTTTCACGAACGTTGTCGGAATACTTAATGTGTATTTATTAATATTGAAAAAATATTTAGGTCTTTATCAGAGGAGATATCCATAATGTTCCAGTAAATTCTCAAAGAAAAGCGCTATATAAGAAACTTAAAACAAATGATATTTACCTTTTTAAATTAGAAATAACGGTAATAGTTGCCTCTCTAATAGTCATAAAGACCTGGAGTCGCCTAGCTTTATTTATTTATATATCTTTATTGTATACATGCAAAATTACAAAGTTAAAACAGAGGATGAGTCACAAATATGCAAATGATACAATAGGCGGTCTTATCGCTCACTGCGATCTCTTCCAGACAACCACAACACGGATTTTCGGTATCCAAAAACTTCGAGTAGCTCACATACGAGTACAAGTAACACACCTAATCCTCTACGTGAATGGTTAAAACTATCATTTATATATATTTATATAAGGTTCCAAGTGGTAGGCGGTCAGTTAAAACTCTTTGCAATGCTATCTATTTCTGTGACTTCATTTAGAAAAGTGCTAATCTTTTCTCATTTGCAATTATTGCGCCATATTTAAAACAGTAACATAAACTAAAGTGGAAAGCCTATATATGCCGAAACGCAAAGCCACAATTCTATTAATATCGTGCTGAATATTTAGCTGTGGATACATAAAGTGAAGGCTATTAAATAGAATGCTTTTATCAGGACAGGAGAATCCAATATATGATAAATGTCATACTTCCTATGAAACCAATATTTTGTTATTAGAGTCGGTACCTGATTGGCATGGCTATTTTAAATTGTACATTGCAATTAATTTGTGTGCTTCGCAAGATCTAGTTTCATGTTACCATTTTGAAAGGTCAGTTGACACATCTTTGGATGACGAACGTTGGCTAACAGTTTAACGTGCTTAGGATTATGAACAATGTCCTCTTAACGCTTCTTATCCATTAAAGAGATCTTCTATCTGTTTGTGATAAAAAAGTCAAAGTGGTTTAGATTTTTCCTTTAAATAAGGATCTATTTTATTACAGAAATAAATTATATTCAATTTATGAAATAAGGTGTCTGTATGTGTGAATTTAAACGATAGTTCACAGATTTAAATAACTGTCATAATGAAATCCCGTGGGAGAGCCACGCTTCAGCATGCATGGGCCGGCTCGACCGGAGTGATACCACGGCCTCACAGAAAACCGATGTGAAACAGCGCCTACGCTGTGTTTCACCGAGTGAGTGAGGATATCGGAGGCCAATAATCCAACCCGGACAACAAACATCACCATCTTCCAAACTCTGGGCTGCTATTAAGAATTTCTTGTAAGAAAAACCCAAAAGCAGTCCGACCCAGGAATTGAACTCAAGACTTCTTGATCTGCAGTCGCTTACGTTAACCACTAGCCCAACGAAGTTTAGTATAATGTTACATAATATTATGTTATAAAAAAAAACGTTAATTAAGTACAAACTTACCCGGACGAAAATATGCAACACATAATGAAACAAAAAACCGTTTTAAAAACTGAAAAGTAAACAAATAAACACACTTATTTCAGAAGCGAATGCTTTTCGAATATGACATACCAGAAATCGCATTAATGTCTAAACATTTTGATATATGGAGGTACTACGTGTGTTAGAACGAAACATTCAGAATTGTCGCCGCTAGAGTGTGGCGGGACATACGTCAAGTAAAGGCAACAAAAATTAAAAGTTCTGGCAGTGTACACTTATAGAATTTTGTTTAAAGATACACTCACTTATATGTTAAAAAACTATTTTCTACAGACGACTACTAACTGAGGTTTTAATAGTAATGATAAAACAATATTTTAAAGAGTAGACTGATATTGTGAAAGTTTTTTTTACTAAATAATAATTGTAATAAAAAATCCTTTGAATGAACAGTCAATACAATGAGGTTGTTACCGTGAATTAATCACAAAAAATATAATACTAACTTTAATTATCAAAAACAAGCCCACAGCCACTTGAGTGATTATTTGTTCTGGTTGTTTAGTTTAAGTTTATATTTTTACTTTTATTTTTTTATATAATAGGGAGTATACTAGCAGACATATCGCCTGATGGTAAGCGATTATCGCACTCTCTCAGTGAAACACAGCGTAAGCGTTGTTTCACACCGGTTTTCTGTGAGGCCGTGGTATCACTTCGGTCGAGCCGGCCCATTGATGCCGTATATATGTTATTCATGCATTCGTTTATGCCGAAGTATGGCTCTCCCGCGGTAATATGCCAAACTTCTATCTATTTCGGGTTAATTTATAGCCTTAGACATTCAGAAATAATGTGGCTTTCTATTGGTAAAATAATTTTCAATATCGGTCCAGTAGATTTAGAGATTACCCCTTGCAACCTCACAAACTTTACCTTAAGTGTCATTTTTGATTTGAATTGCTTGTATAACATTTTTACGTTTAACTGACAGTTTGAAGCTATTTATGTTAAATAAATTGTACTATTGTGCTTATTTTATAGAGAGTAAACACAATCTCGTCGCAAAGCAAATTAATGACGTATACTCGCTTCTTTGAAAATGATAACTAATTTGTGTAGAGTAATGTATTGTAAATCCTTTTTATGGTATATCCTTGTGTCAATTATCGGAGTATATAAGCAAAAAAACTCAAAGAGAATTGTTCAACACGCAGAATTAGACAGTAGATAAACAAAATAAATATTTTGGACATCTAACACAGCGCCTTCTATTCCTAAACTAAACAGATGGTGTATTATGGATACTAGACAACTGATATAAATACATATATATGCTTTTATTTGTAAATACTATATTATATATAGGAAACCCCCAAACTCTAAAATAAATATATGCAGATCATACAAACATTTGGTCCGAACCGGGAATCGAACCCGAGACCTCAAGTACAGCAGTCGCATAAGCTGCCACTGCACCGTCGAGGCAGACAAATATATCTATATAGGACTGAATGGGCACAAATAACACATAAAAGAGTCGGACAATCGATACAATTCGAACATTAAATATAAATAAATAAATATGTTCAGACATTTTAACACACAACGCCATCTAGTCCCAAACTAAGCAGAGCTTGTACTATGGAAACTAGATAACTAATGTTAATACTTATATTTTTTTTTTGAAAATACATACATATTATACATATAAAACACCCAAACTCCGAAACAAATATTTGCAGATCATACAAACATTTGGTCCGACTCAGGAATCGAACCCGAGACCTCTTGCCCAGCAGTCGCATTCACTACCACTGGGCCACAGAGGCAGTATTAGAAAACTAATTCTTTTACGCGTTCTAATTATTTTTCATAACCATAACTTTTATAAATATACTAGCTGAGCCCCGCGGTGTTACCCACGGTACAGCAGGTTACCATAAGTTTACATATGTATAAAAAGTGACTTTTAATTTACAGTGTTTATTACCAACTACTGTTACAATCTATTAATTCAATTAATCTACATATCCAGTTTGATGATACGATTTCTACCATACCACTGTCTTTACAGATTTAAACACACACTATTCTACATTCTTCGTTGAACATTTACGACCATCAATCGCCCCAAATTCCAGTTTTCTAGTCCACAGAGCAAGATCTGAATCACTATGTCTTAATACTTCTATTGCTTGTTATCTTCAATCATCAAAGAGATAAAATCATCTATAGTCTTGTACCATTTCGTCATGCATCATTGATCGTCGTGTTGCCATGCATTTATTACCATATTTATAATGATATTGTTTTAAACAATAGTCACGATAGAAAAGTGATATGTAATGGATGAAATTATAATACACGATATTGTTTTGCATTTACTACTAATTTATTTTAAATTCATTCAGAATACTAATCTGGTTATAATTTTTTTTAAAAACTGTGGTGGTAAATCACAGCTTTATGTTTATATTAACTTTAATTTTTTGAAGTATCTAGTCACTTTGTTTACAGTCTTCATTAAATTTTACAGTACAATTAAGATAATTCGATTGGATCCAAAAATAACGACCGGCAAAATTACAATTCCTTAGTTAAACAAAACCCACTTATTTTTGTAGCAAACTTAGAAAACAATGGTTAATTAAACATCGCTTATATCAATCGGATTGTTATGCTAAGGTACTTAGACAATAGCTCTTTGTCTGAGGTCCAACGAGTCTATTACGTTACATTCTGAAAGTTTCCGATTCCAAACTTCTGAATAGAGTTCTTAGTTAATTTTGGCACAAATAGACTTAGACGGTTTTACCCGGAAATTACTTTCAACGCTTCATTTATTATCACATATTGATTAAGTTGTGAGTAAGAGAGCAACTTTATGTCGTAGTAAGATAGATAAGGTCATAATTATAGATATATTACCATCTTAATATTAATTAATGATAGTGTTGCTATCTAGGAATATATTTTTCAGAATAAAGTAATCAAGTAAAGTCCGTTCTTCTTCTAGCACATAAAATTAGCATTGCATTTCAATGCGACAATGCTGCCAGTCTTATGGGAACGCTACCAGTAAGCGATGAATCTTTTGACGTGATGGATGAAATGATGGATTTTTTGACGCTTGATTTATTGAAAACTAAACATTATATCGAATATTACTTGAATATCAAGTTAAATAGTTATGAATTAACCAATTCTACTCTCAAAAAAAGTAAGGTTAGAATTGCGATACCACAAAACAACTATTTCCTTACAGAAATTAGCTGTTAGGTACGCAGATAAGGCTAAGTTAAAAAAGTATTTATTTTATCTTAGAACTTCATGTACACATGTACAACGGTGGGCTTAATGCCCTAGGCATTCTCTACCAGCCAACGTTTGGGTGGTGTAGGAATTTTGTGATTAAAAATTGTAAAATAGAAATTCACTGCGACATATATTTTTTTGAATAGCCTCTAAACTAAAATCTATCCAACCCTTTAGAACTATTGATTTTATAGTTGCGAAGTGTTGTTACGCAATATTAGAGAAATGTTATAACGTCACATTAAATATATTACTGTTTAACCGCTAGTGAAGTCTAAGCTTAATGCGAGATATAGCAGTCAAAATACTTATTTTGGCAATAGAAGACAAAGAAAAATAAATAGGTAACATACAACAATTTTGCAGAGCCAAAAATAAACTCAATTCAGCACTGTGTCAGTCAAGTCTTTTTTTCTGACGCAATTTTCTACTAGGCCCAATACCAGACCGAATACCTTATTAAGTAAAGCAAAATGATAAAAGTCAACCGTCTTCTGAGCCACTTCAATGACTTGAAAGACAGTTGACAATACGGAGGTAACATCACGCACACAAAATACTGTGTGTCTTATAAACTTTAATTATAAGTCTTCAATAGCTGAATTCCTTTCTTGTCAAAATTCTTAAAAACATCAAGATCCAGTTAATACCTTTTGATATAGACACAACTAAATTAACTAAAATGAAATGTTTAATACCCATCCGTTGAAACAATTTTCGCCTATACATTCCATTAGGAGCAGTTCCTTTAATTACTTAGACGTTCTAAATGCTGATGCCAGCGGAGTCTAATTGGACGTCTGTTAATTAGTTCTTGAAATCTTCGTAACAGTCTCGTTCCTCAGCACTAATAGAAATAACAGTTACATCGTCAATTAAATGAGAAACCATAAATTGTTTCAGTTATACGATAAAACGAGTACGTTGTTTATTTTTAACCGACTTCAAATAGGAGGACGTTCTCAACTTGATTGGTTATTTTTTTAGGTATATATACACTGATTATTCCATTAATTGTTGACCGGTTTTGAAAATTCTTTTTGTATTCGATTCATTCATAAGTTCTTCTTGTTATTAAATATTTATGTTCTTATAAATAAATTTCAGGACCATTGAACTTGGCACCCATTTAGATGTCACTACCTTTGTCGTTGAAGTGAACAACCAAGATATATATTATAATTCTGAACTTGACTCTCATTTCACCTTTCTGTTTTTAATGGGATGTCTTTTGCTTATAGTAATTCGCCGGCATTTGAAGGTGGTCGTTTCCGTAGGTTGCTTCACTACTTACCTACCATTGTTTGCACAAAAAAATGGAACTATAAAAACTTAAAAAAAATAAACTAAATCGACTTAAAAAAAACATCAAAAGAAAACTCTCTGCCTAGAAACACTAAATAGTGTAAAATAAAATGGCTCTATTCAAATTACTTTATGACAATTCTTGTGTATATGTAATTATTTATTCATTGAAATAAAGCAGTATTAAATATGTGCTAGGAAATCAAACCCACAACACTCACAGTAGGCCGTAGGTCGACTTACAAAGTAAATAACGAGGTGACTGTTACTTAACCTGTAAGTGGAAACTACGCTATCATTGCTGCCACGTTTATAATTTCTGATAGGAGACAAATATCAGTGTATAAAAGATGCAGCTAGCAGATGCATAGAGAATTTATAGTCTGATAGTTTCTATCAACTAATTTAAGGATTTTTTTCACTGAATTAAGAATTTCATCGAAACAGGAAGTTATAATACTTCTTGAGTACTCATAAATATCTGAGATAGCACATAATAATGATGAATTCATCAGTGTGGCTCCACTACCTGCAAGGTAGTGGAGCCACACTGCTTTCATCATGAACGGGCCGGCTCCTTCAAGGTGGTACTAACCTCGCACAGTAAATCAACGAGTGCGAGACCGGAGCCCCTACGAAGTAGAAGTATTACTAAGCCGCCATGGTGTGGGTCACCATGTTGCATTGTCTACATTCGCAATGAGTAATTTGACCACCATCTTGGATTCTGCTTATGCTTTCTATCAGGCAGAGTAGGGACATTTGGCAGGGCAGGATAATAGATCTTAATGTGTTTCTTCACCAGCAATCATTCAGTGGCATAATTACTTTACCGATGCGAGTACATACAACAAAAGTACTATAATTACTTGCTACTTAGAAAAAGTGGCCGTGAGTTTTCATTAAGTACCAGTCTTTACTCACAGACAGTCTAATGTGATGCGATTCTCGCAGCAAATCGACTACTTAATGTTGATTGCCAGATTGTTATCGTTTTATTCTTGTGTACCTACCTTGAATTACGTAATTCTAGCTTTTAATATTGAAGTAGTATATTTTAGATTAATTATATGAATCTTATATCTACTATTCATATTATCTCCTACTTATTTACTTTCGATAGTAAAATACCCCTTTTCCTGATTTTCTAAATTTATGTACTTTTTGTTTTTCAAAAGGCTAAAACGACAACGAAGGGGAACTAGTCCAAATTCTAGACGTGCCTGTCTTTTAACCTTAATAAGAAATTTAGTCATACATTTTTTATTTCACAAATGTCTTATACTCTTACTAATATATATTCACCTGAACAGGAATAAACCATATACTAACAGCTTACAAACAAGTGATTCATTAAGTTTTACGCACGAGATCTTTACCAAAAGATTTATTTGCGATATTGTACAGAAGTAACAAACATTCCAAGTACACCACTTAAGACATTCTCGCAGATTTATAGCTTATATAAATTGTACCACTTGTTTTTGTATTTAGGTCTTATTTACTTGAGTTAGAGTTCAATATTATAATAATTTAAGTGACTAGTCCTTTAAGGCTTAGTTTTAAAACGCTCACTTGGCTACCGACATTGGTTACGTTGTCACACAAAGATAAATGACCTACAGACGTTTATGTAAAGTGACAACTTTGTCACGATTACTTGAATTAATGGATGACAACTGATCTAGAGAGATAGTGTGCCATCCGTACGAATTATTTTTCATTGTTTGTATGACTTTTACAGTATGAAAGGACATAACGCATAAAGTGTGTATCTATTTATAATGTTATTCGTATATATGTATATGTCTTCGATCTATTTAAATCATTAATAATTTGCCCACATTAAAACAACACATTTCTTTGTTCTTGTTTCAAGTACGGAAGAATTAAGCAAAGGCCTTCTTTGAATGTCAAAGTTTCATAAAACACTTTTGCTGTTTGATTTAATTGGATATTATCAACATATTACAAAATTATGTAAAACTTTAACTATAAAATAAATCATGACTACTTTATGTTTAGGATACTACATTAGATTTCATATCATTAAGTTAATTTCAAAAAATTTAAACAGAAGAATAAATAGTGTAATTATACAGGCGATTTAAGCATTATAGGTATTTAAAAAAATTAATAAACATACTGCTGTCATTAAAATGTTATTTTGAATGTGCCTACGTTGCAACAATTGATGCCTGCTGTGTTCTTTACAAAGGTTAAGAGATACTATGTTTACTAACAAAAGTTGATAGATCGCGTTTTACAATGTCTATTAAATCTCACTACCAGTATAATTGACTTTGAAACCGGCTACAAGTGACTGACTCTCATAGCGACGGCTACTTAATTGTCGATTATGAGCTGTAAGTGAATAAAATCTATTTAATCAATGCGGTAGGCAAATAATCGATTAGTGGTTCAATTGCTTAATTTAGTAAATGCTAGAAGATTTTCTTTTAAAATTGAGACGTCATCACATTGTAGATATTAAGCTAATCTACAGGTTTTGCGCTAAACTTAATAATAATAACTTCACGCATCTTACGCAATTTCTTCTGACACTAGGCAGAACTTGTGCTACAGGATCTAGACTGCTAGTAAGGGTATTTAAATATTCCTAAATAGATATAAATGCTTATCATAATGCACATCAGTGTTCTGGGTGGGAGTTGAACCTTCGACTTGCAGCTTATCTGTTAGAATAACTAATCACAAAGGCAGCAAGCCACATTGTACCTACTTAAAAATTAATGCATAAAAACATTAGGTACTCGTAATTTAGAAAATCACAAAGAAACATCTGTTTAATTATTAATATTTCATTATTCATAGTAAAGTACTTTAGTGTGTTTTTAAAACGAATTAATAAAAACACAAGGAAGTATACCTTGTCCCAATGGTAATTAGCTACTTCCAACTAAGTGCTCTTGGGACTAATAAAGTATTAAAAATACTTAAAAGCCTAAAAATAATTAAAAACAGTAGGAAGTAAAGAATTTTCTCATTCCCTTCTGAATCTTCTGCAGAAGAGCAACTTAAATTTAGGTTGTAAGCGATTGGTTATATCGTAGAAATATATAGTGTAAAGATTAATATTATATTATAGAAATGAAACTCACCGTAGGAAAAAACCGGAAGATTATTTTAAGAGCTTAATAATTTTAGTATAATACTCTCATTATAAAAAACGTAGGAGTATGTGGGTGGATATTTATTACAAATATTACATCAAAATATTTATCGATTACAGAAGAACTTTCATCGTTTCAACATAATATACAAAGAAGAAAATTAAAAGCATTGGTTTGTAGTATATTTTAATCTACTTTATTTATTTTTATTGTGTTTTTCGATTTTGTTACAAAGTTACGTTCAGTAAATAGCATTAATATCTCAGTTTTATGAGAACAATAAATATAGAAGAAATGATTATTGCTTTTAGAAACACTCTCGCTTGTCATGTGACTCAAGTTTAATGGAGTGCGGTTAATGAACAGATATAAGTTATGATATCTTCAAATGGCATGTCTATTTTACACTCCAATTTAATTTTATAAAGCTGGATGGTTTAAAAAAATATGAAACGTCATTTATCTTTTGTTTAAATAGTCGGTTTACTAAGATTTGTTTTTATTAAAAGATATATAATCTGAAAAGCGAGGTCTATATCTAGTAGTGGACTGCGATAGGCTGATGATGATGACATAATCTGAAATGGAAGACATATTTTTAATTCTATGAAGCTTATTGATGTTTAGTAATAGTTCTAATTCTCTTTTGTTTCCATTCATGTCCGATTAGGGTTTAATTGTCATTACGTGCAGATAAAACACTGACAAAGAACTTTTAGAAAACGTATGACTGAAACCTTATGAAACTTTTTCTTAAGTATTAGCCTGCCAAATCGGATTTAGTCTGCCTGATGGAAAGCATAAGTGAAATTGAAGAGTGGTGGTCATCATCCTCATTGCGAATGAGATCTATGCAGTATGGTAACTCACTGAGATGAGAGAGATGCTCATTCACGCTCCGTTTGAAGCACCCGGGATCGTAGTACTGTTTACTATTGAACAACTTTTGGAGACACAAAAATAACAGAACGTCATCCATCATTAATTAATCCTAGGAACATTCGAAAGAAACGCGATCCTTAGTATCTTCTCTAAGCTATCTAGTTATTTGGATAGTCTTTGTCTTGGAGATGACTTCATTGTAAACCATTGCATTACCATTATCAGCCTTGAGCATAACATAGACGTAACGTAAATTTTACTCATGTTGTATGTACGAAGGTCTTAAGAAACGAGTCCGCGAAAAGTTTACGCGAGAATATAGCGTTGTGTTATATATAACTTTTTTTAATTTTTTTTATGACAACTCACGCATTAGGAATACACATTCCTGTGTCACGGGGATCTTTACAAACATACATGACACGGACACCTAGTACACCCAGACTTAGAACAACAATTTATGGATCACACAAAGTGTTGTCCCATGTAGGATTTGAACCCACAACACTTGGCGCAGTGGGAAGCGGTGTGGCGACCACTTAAACCACTAGGCCAACCGTGTAGTCAACTATATCATAAATAAACAACAACAGCCCATAATGTCCCACTGCTGGGCCCGGGTCTCCTCTCAGGAGAGGGTTAAGGCCATAAGTCCCCACGCTGGCCAAGTGCGGGTTGGGGACTGGCAAGAATACGTTGTGGCTACGTAAATCTTGCCGTTGAATGTTTTTAAGCCGCCCGAAGGCCTCCAACTAAGCTTCACGACTGTTATCGTATAATAACAACCGGGACCGACTGCTTAACGTGACCTCCGAATCACGGAGACGCTCATGGTAACATGCCACCAGTGGTCACCCATCCAGGTACTGACCGCCCATCGTTGCTTACCCTCGATGATTGTTTCTAATCACCGAGTGCAACTGGGCTATGAGCGCCTTAATATCATAAATAAAGTATACCATTGAAAATCTATTCATTAAATGATGGTGTTACGTTATATTTAATAATTTATAACGTGCACTTACGGGTGAATTTATGTTTTACATCTTTTCAATCCCAGTTGTACCTTCGCTACGGGATTTAACAACGAATCCCATAAAGTTCCATTTGATTCTAATCCGAATATGCTACGCTCGTAAAACTTCAATGCGTATCATTTCCTGCTATTTGTTATCGATTTAGTATTCAATATCGTTTGTAATGATCGTATTATTTACTCTTTATATGTTCTTAAGCCATAATAAAAACGGCCTTTATGGCACTTTACCGCCAGAACTTTAAGTTGGGAATTGTATTTCTAAGCTTTATAATATGTCTGAGTAATTAAAAAAATTGTAGGTATAAAATTTAAAATAATCGTAAATGTTGGTTAATTGTGACTGTACTGAGAATTTGAATTTGAAATGGTCACGGTTTGTTTTTAATTTTTCATAAAAGTATCCAAAAAAAATACAAAAAATCGATAATGGCCAGTTTGAGTCTGCTAAAGTGGGCTCTATACCCAGTTTGAGATTATGGATGGGTGGGTGGATGAAAGTGTCATTAGGTAAATTAATAATCTTTAATAATAATAATTTTTATTGACATAAAATATTAATTACAATTATTTGAAGTCCTGTCTCCCGTGCTAGGTATTACACCTGTATTACAGGAGCCAGTGCCCTCACTTGTTTAATACGACCATCACGTTTTTATATAATTAAGGTACGTATCACTATCTACATTAAAGAGCGTTGATTAAAATTACAAATAAAAAAATATCAAAAGAAAAAACAAAAAATAATTATAAAAAAATAAGTGGTTAAAAAACTTTATAACCACAGAACATGGACCGTGTTGATCTTTGTTTGCAACTGGATACTTATGATATCAAAATTCCGTGATGAATCAACCAGCCGATTTACCGCAATATTCATTCAGGCAAAATCAAAATCATTGTACTACAAGAATGCCCAGGGGAAGAGCTCGACATAAATTCAGTTTCACCTGATTTTGCTGGTTGAATTAATAAGTGTTTCTCTGGCTAAAGTTGGAAGTTTAGTTCACAATTGCACCAGGGAATTCACAGAGTATTTATATAGTTGTTCCATTCAGTCGTATGTTTGCGATGTACAAATTTAATATGTTTATTTTGTATAGACAGATTACCTATGAATCGCGCTTTCATCAGTGTTGCCAATTCGGCGAAATTATTTACCTAAGCGACATATATTTTATTATACTTACTCCTTTAAAGAGTTGGTGAGTTAGCAAGCCAATTTTATGGTTTACTTTATTTGTACGTGTGTGTCTATTTGCTTGCCTCTCTATTGTAGTTTAATCCTAGTCTATTCCTTTGAAAGGCGCCCAATTTAATATTTTGTTCTCGCAACACTGTAGTAACGCAAGATGTGTATAGATTTGAAAAAACACTGTGAAAACTGTGTAAATGAGACACATGTAATAAAGGAGATCAGTAGGGAAAGATGATAGTTAAACGGGAATGTTCCGAAAAAAGAAAGATGCGCATCTTTAAACTTACGTTTTTTTAACTTATTTAATGCGAATAAAATATTAATGTAGGCTGGCTGGCTATATTTGCTGTAGAACCGATAGCCATTGGGGTAAAGGGGTTCTTGAGTTGAGACTGCGTCTCAGCAAACGTAGTATAGGATTTCCATAGGCCAGGTGGAGTGATGATTTGCGCAAGACGACTGGCAGGAGCGGCATGCGAGAAACCGAGGATCGAACTAAGTGGCGTGTAATGTGGAGAGGCCTTTGTCCAGAAGGAGACTGCAATAGGCTGATGATGATGACAATGATAAAAATACTAAACTTATTTTCGTGGCAATAATATAAAAAATCAATAACAAATTAATATCGATGAGTGCACTTTGGAATTAGCAATAAAGCGTAAATACCGACCCCCTTCTATCAATTATTCCGCCCTAATAGCAATAAATCAAATGAAATGCACTAACACAAAAGCTGCTAAAGCTGCTCGCACAAGTATTCTCATGAGTGTGAGTGGGAGTTAACCAGAATACTAATCGTGTTCTATTTAACTGAAAGTACTTGGTGGAATAACAGGAATTAAACCCAATTTATGGAATTCATAGCCCAGTTGCACTCGGTGATTAGAAACAATCAACGAGGGTAAGCGGCGACGCCGCGGTCGGTACCTGGATGGGTGACCGCTGGTGGCATGTTACCATGAGCGTCTCCGTGATTCGGAGGTCACGTTAAGCAGTCGGTCCCGGTTGATATCATAGGATAAAAGTCGTGAAGCTTAGTTGGAAGCTTAGTTGGCCTTTGGGCGCCTTAAAAACATCCAACGGCAAGATTACGTAGCCACAACGTAGTCTAGCCAGTCCCCAACCTGCGCTTGGCCAGCGTGGGCATGTATGGCCTTAACCCCCTCCTGAGAGGAGACCAGAGCCCAGCGGTGCGACATTATGGGGTATCGAGTGATTGATTGGAACCCAATTTCTCAACTGCAATATTGATATACCCAGAGAGATATAAAAAATTAAACGAACCGGATACCTTCCATTTATTTCGTGCTTAACTCTCTTGGTATCCCGCTTGTTCTGTTTATGTTGGAATCAAACTGACTAAATGGGGGAAACAGGTTTAATCTAGTAAGGTAATCTCTGGTACCCTGATGATGCCCGAGCTTGCTACGCCTTTTACGCTCTCTCTTATGTAGGGTCTCACGGTGTCTCTACGTCCAAAGTATGTAAGTACTAACCAGGTGCTGACTGGATTGAGAACACCATAAAAATCTACCAAACTTACAAATCCATTGAACCGCGGTAAAACGTAATGGAATTTATTTTGATTTCTTCAGGGTATTGGACGCTGATATAGTATAAATTAATGAATATATCTTGAAAAGTTGCAATGATAAAATTATTTATTATTTTGTAAGTTATTTATTTATCAATTATTTTGTAAATTTAACACGAATTACTATCGAATTATCACTCAATTCGCTATTTAAGTGTTAGTACAGGTATACAGTTATAGGATATTCAGCGCTGTGGCGTTTGAGAGTAGTATCATCAATAATGCTTAGTTTCCGTTGCACTGCGGTGTGTTTAACGTTGTTTATGAGTTGGCTAAGTGTAACGAAGCACCCGTATTAGCGCGATGGTCAATATTTTAGATATTTTGTAAGCCCGGGTACATTTTGGTTACATTTGTATTATTTATTACTATATTTCAGCTAGGGCTTTCATAAGGTTGGATGTATTGCAACGAAGTCCCTGTTATACTTTAATGGCTAAACCGCTAAGTTAACTAGTTTGGACGAATTTCGGAATAGAGATAGATTGAACCTTGGGTAAGAACATAGACTACTTCTTGTCGCGATAATTGAGCCGCGGGCAATAGCTAGTGTTTTTGTAGTGACAGTTGAATATATCTTTATATAATAATCTATATATAATAATGTTATCGGATTAAGACAGTTTATTTCCCTTTTTTACGATCGGTAGCACAGGATTTCCAACGGGGTATATTTCTGTGGAGTTTTGATGAAAGTTATGTTAGAAATCGTATAAATACAAGTGATTAATTAAAAAAGTTTTTTTTAAATAAGCTGTTATTACTTGTTAATAAAAAAACCTTTAAGCCCTTCGGGTAAACCTCATAGGTAACGATATTCTCTTCGCAAAGCAAGCCCTTTCATTTGATGCCCATATTGGATGGGTTGTTCAGAAATATGTACGCTGCCATTTTGTTGCGGTGACCATTTTGGATTTATAATAATACCGGTTACAAATAATTGTATTGTCATCAAAACTAAAGAAACAATTAAAATTTTAGCTCAATCGGAAATCGGGAAAAGGTTCAAATGTAACTTGTATAATTTGATTATAGACAAACATCGGGACAGGTGAAACTAAAATAAAAGCTTGTAATATAGGAAATATCAAAAATATTAAATACATCCTAAAAATATTACAATATATAATATTAAAATAGTACATAGTTCATTATATAATTTATCTGTTATATGTAGGTATGTATTTAGAAAAATATGAGTACGTTAATCAGGAGTCTGGTTACCACAGGCTTTGCCTATTTTGAGATCAGATGGTCGTGTGTGGGATGTGTATTAGGATATTATTATTATAATAATTATTATTATATTTGTATTCTCTCCCTCCCAATTTAAGGGCCTTGTCTGTCTCCTTGCTGGTTGTATATAAATTAATCTTGGCTGTCCTCGTTTTCTTTTGCCTTCTATACTTCCTTCCAGCATTGTTTTAAAGGAATTGTCCTCATGGTATCAAGTGGTCAACCATACCTATACAAATAAATAAAATTGGAGTGTCTGTTTGTAATATTATAATAACCGCTTTTTACTATATGCATATGTATGAATACAAGTTACATATACCAAAATATTGTTTTTAAAATTTTTGTCTGTTTTTTGTTACGGCTAATCTCTGGAACGGCTGAACCGATTTGGATAGGGCTTTCACTAGCAGGTAACTGATGATATAAGGAGTAACTTGGGCTACTTTTTTAGACCAACACACGGAGCTCAGCTAGTTTGTATTTAGAACAAATAAATATTTTTGTCCCTCTAAAATTCTTGTAAGCATATACTTTATTTAAATTTAGTTTCTAATTAAATAGTAATCAAAATACCATACCAATCAGCACCATTAATGAGGCTATATATTTCAATGATTCCGTCATCATACCAAACTTCAAAACTTCAAAGGAACAGAACGAACGCCATTTTAATTTGTAACAATACGCGTTGTACGAGGCACGTTTTGTCCCCTCAACCGGAAGCGTACAGCGCGTAAATCACTGTGTGTGGTAACACCTTAACAGTATCAATCGTATATCAATTATGTATAGTACGTATTCGGAACTTTTATTGGACATTAATTTGTTAGGTTGACTTTATATTCTGATTGTGAAATTTGTGAATGGATATCATACTGATACGTTTAATAGGTGGATATTCTATTATAGCGTATTTGAGAGATTTAATCAAAGAAGTAGGCAAATGATGTTAAACTTTGTGCAATAAACTTGTGTACCAACTAATGTAATAAACTTTATTGTATACCAGATAATAGGGTTTACATTTATGATCATATCAATTTACTGCCCATCTGCGTTTTTATATATTACAGTAAAGTTTTATTAGAATTCATTCAGTAGTTTTTAAATAAATGCAAATATTGTAAGCTTAATAATTACAGAATTGTTTCTTCAAAATAATCACCATCAGCCTATCGCAGTCCACTGCTGTACATAGGCCTCTCGAACACGCCACTTAGTTGCAAAATAAGCAGTAATATATTTAAACTTTCATGAAGGTTAACTTTCTAAAATTTGATATGGACCGCGAAGCTTTTATTGTATATGTTTATTTTTAACTCCGTAAAAAACGTCCATTGGCACTACACCGTTTGTATTTATTAAAATATAAAAATGTTAATTCTTTGATCTGTTAAAGTTATTAAAGTTGTCAGCCTAAACAGTAATTTATCATCGTTACACACTAGTGACGGACGCTTTAAGCGCTAGCTTAGCTTGCAAGTTGATAAACGGACGTCTGAATAAATCATTCGATGTTGGACATACATGTGTTGCAATCGATATATTTATTCGATTATTCAAATGCAAATCAGAACACTTCCATGTTTACTACATTCGTTTTACTTTCTATCATTTCTTTCATGATAAAATATTGAAATGTTATAGACTAAATATTTTTTTATGACGAAAACACGTCAAAGGTTAAAGTTTGTTTGAATAAAGAATATACTAAGTCTTATAACATCAAACATTACTTTAAATCTACTTTGATTTATGTAAGTACCAGTAAAAAAACTTTATTTACATATCAAATACAAACACCCACGTCTTTTTCAATATTTCACTTTCAAAGATTCGATCATTTTGTATTTACTTAGGGTCATGAGTACCACTATTGATAGTATCGATTACACAGTAACTCAGATAACTCAAAGGTCGTTTAATTCAAACAAACATTATCTCTACACGCTCTTAAAGCAATATCTTAAAACCGATTATCGATTATCAAACTTTTAAGAACGGCGTTGATTGAAAAATTACCAACAAGATTATCTGGGCCTGCACATTAAATCATTCGTTGCTAACTGTGATTTGAATTGATTCTATCGGATCAAACGATTTTTTTAAGTATAAAACTTTCTAAAGTCATCTAAGTAATCGGAATGCAATGTGTAATCTGCGTAATGAAGTACGAAGAATTTTAAGTATCGTGATAAGAAAACGATTTATAAATCTCATTGATATGCAAACGTGATAAGACTTTAGAGTACATTTTAATTCTCTACGGGGAGTATATTTTTAGTGAGACATATGAAATATTCATTATGTATTTTCGGTTTGATCCTAATTAACATATTTTATATGACGTTAGTGATAGGAAATAGCCGAAATTAAATTTAAGACGAGATAATCATTTATGTATTATGTTCATTTTAACTGCCTCGCTGGCAGTGGTGGCTCGACTGCTGTGCTTAAGGTCTCAGGTTCGATTCCTGGTCGGTCCAAGTATGACCTACAAGTATTTGTTTCGGAGTTGCAGCGTTTTCTATGTATAATATGTATATATTCACAAAAAAGTATATATGTATGTATTTATATCAGTTGTCTAGTACTTATAACACAAGCTTTGCTTAGCTTGGAACTAGATATCATTGTGTGTTAGATGTCCGAAATTATTTGCTAATGATCTGCCAAATTCTATTTATCAGAAAAGATCTTTTAAATTTAAATAAAGTCACATACAAGTTAATCGATTAAAATCTAGTTTAATTCGATACGGTTATCGGAAGCATTCGAGCACGACTGCTTTTAGATTGCATATCACACATAACGGAAGTGTACGGTAAATCGATTAGGTTTTTTTTTGTATGACAAATGCAGTAGCCAGGTGTTTGGAGTACAAAGGGTTTTTAACGTACTATACACCCGGCCTCTTTAAACAAGTTGCGTCATCTGGAACATTTAAAAGGTTTACTTCGGTTTGAATATCGCCAACAATAACAGCAAAAAATATTCGAAATTCAAAAAGTGTTTGGATACGTTACACTTTATTTGTAATGTACCTAAACACCAAATAATTGTATGACAAATACATGCACATGATACATACCCACACGTACAAAGCTATGTATCTATGTTTATTTTCTCTTTTTTTATATCAAGTATTAAGTTTAAGGCCATTATTTTAGCCTATTGCTACGATATTTTTATATTAAAAAAATCATAAATCAACAATCCATAATGTCCCACTGTTGAGCTCGAGGAGCACTCAGGAGAGGGTTGAGGCCATACGTCCCCACGCTGGCCAAGTGCGGGTTGGGGACTGGCAAGACAACGTTGTGGCTACGTAATCTTGCCGTTGGATTTTTTTAAGCCACCTAAAGTTATATTATTTAACAAAAATAAAATAAAAAACCTCTTTATCATTATTTTTGTTATATATATCTAGCTGACCCGACGAACTTCTTATCGCCATTTTTTTTGTATATTTGTTCCAAATTATTTTTTTTGTCTTTTTCTGAAAAGTTTGTTTTTACCTTTTATGCCCGCTACAGGTTCCTACAGGTAGTACAGTCGGAGACTAAAAAAAATTACACTTCCAGTTTTCTCATAATTTTATTTAATACAAACCTTGTTCTGGGAATAGCGAAAACAAAAAAAATATTATTCAATTTGGTGCAGGCGATCGGAAGTTACGCGCGTACATACATTTCAGTGATTCATTTTCATAATAGATTAAATAGGTATTAGGAATATGACATACAATAAAAATATGACGATCGAAATATATTGTCACGTCATTATAAATTGACAAATATTTGACGTTTCATGGAAATGATTTGAATTGACAGTCGAGTGTTGTATTGACAACGTTCTGTTCAAAGTCACAAACTATCGATGCTTTCATCTGGACATTCAGCAGCCATGACAGTCTGGGCAACTTAACTGTTACACGATAGTTAATTTTGTAATCTGACAGATGGTTTTTGTTACAAAATCCGTCGTTTAACTCAACCGCAGCTACTGTTCATTTTTAAAGAAGCATCATTCTGTCTAGCGGGGCCGTTGTATCACGTTTCATTGCACACTAAAACAATCGTGTTGCATGAAATTGTGTCAGCTATTTTTATTCGGTATATATAGAAAATATTTTTTGGACAATGCTTTTGCAATGTTATGTAAAATAATGCCTGTGATATTAAATTATTGTTTACAGTGGGGATAAAACATACCTAAACGGGGCAAAATGTACACAAGGTTTTTTTTTATATATAAAAAAATGAATATTATTTCATTGCAGTTTAATATGAAGTTGATTTCCTTTACAAAAAATACACTCATATAATATTGTATGTGTTAAATGACATTTTACTCCGAGCCTTTATAGGTATAAATATATAAAATATATAGCATATAATAGCTTTACATTCATAACAAATAAAAATGGAGGTGACGATGTTTCCAGATATCAAAGTTTAACAAAGTTAGAACTTAACTCCAGATGATATTATATTAGAATAAAGATGGTATCCTGCATATCGGAACACTTTGATTGTAGCGCGTCTAGTCATATACATACATGTGATTTGGTATATATAAAATTAAAGATTGTAAAACCATGCTGATTTCAGTACTAACGGGCCTATCGTGTTTAGTTGGTGAGTGCGATACCGGAGGCCCAATGCTGAAGGGTCACCAGGTCGCCATAGTGTGGGTCATCATGTTATATTGTCTGCATTCGCAATGAGTTTAGTGACCACCAGTCTAGGATCCCGCTTATGTTTCCCATCAGACGCAGTAGAGTCACTTTACTCAAGTAAAAGAAATAGATGTAATGTAGCCAGTAATGGTGATTGAAATAGGTGAATATTTATATAGCAGAGAAATTGGTACAATCACTTACAGGTAACAAAAGGAAAAAAAATGACATTAATCTAAAAATGGACTGCATTGTAGTGTCCTCTGGGAAATTACAGCTCCTTACAAAACATCGGAAACCATTTTCTCGCTTACATTTGGGCCACAACGTTAGGTCGTTGTGATTGGAAAAAAAGAAAAATACTGAAATGTAAAAGGAAATAGTATAGAATGCCAGATATTTGGAGTTTTTGACATGTAATTTGCACAAAAAATAACTCAAGAATGGAATGGAAATCCCTTAGAATAAAACAAAGATTCAAGCATTACAACTGGTTCAAGCATTCACGTTTATGTTAACTTTTTAAATGTTTTTAGGCCTTATTATGATGACGTACCGTGGGCCTTATTATACCGTGGGAGAGCCACGCTTCGGCATGAATGGGCCGGCTCGACCGGAGTGATACCACGGCCTCACAGAAAACCGGTGTGAAACAGCGCTTACGCTGTGTTTCATCGAGTGAGTGAGGATACCGGAGGCCCATACCCCAATCCAACGCCCCCTATCCCCCTCACCATCCCCNCTCACCATCCCCCTGCCCCCCAGGCCGCCATAGTGTGGGTCACCATGCTGCATTGTTCTTTTTCGCATTGAGGATGGTGACCACCACTCTTGGATTCTGCTCATGCTTTCCATCAGGCAGGGCAGAGTCATTTTGGCAGCTTAAATATAAAAAAAAAAAAAAAAGACTTGTACCATTAGCTTTTGTCGTAATAAATGGAAGAGCATTACTAGCTTTAAGTTAATGAAACCATATAGAAAACCTCTAATCTCTTTAAACGTCTGCAAGAAAACACTCGTATGACTACTTTGAATAAGTTTTCAAGCTTCCCAACATCACTAATTATAGTATTTATAATATAATATATATAAACTAGTAATAACGGCATGTAATATAAAAAGGAGTCTTGCGGACCGTAGTTACCACAATACGACAAATACCAGAGTGATATCAGTGATCAATCTAGCGACCTCGGCGTCAATTAAAGACTATGTTTCCGAGTTATACCGTGCTTTTAAGATTGTTTTTAATAAAGAATCTTTTATTCGTCCGAAGGTTTATTTCTCACATTCATCGAACCCTAAACACGTAACAATATGTATTCAGTCACAGTAAATTTAGTGTACTTTAGTCGAAATCACTTGACCATCGTAAAATTCTGGAGTGGATTTGGGGGAAATCGTACTTGGTTAAGATTAAGGTCCTCTATAGATTTTGGGAAATGTACCGCAGGTTACTTAACATCACTACTTGTAAAATATGTTTAGAATAAGACAGTAATTAATTCTACTAATGTAACATAAATTACACTCAAATTAATTTTAGTTAACGTGACGGTATATATTATACCGTGGTATAAATTAAACTGATTCACTCACACGTATTACTTTGTAATGATATAAAGTCTGAAGTGTAATTTTGTGGTGCATTAAAGGCCCGATTTAACACAGTTTCGCGTAAAGTACGTTAAATATATTAGAGAACATAACTTAATGGTAAGAAAATTTAATTTCGAGTATCACAATAATAAATAATGTAAGTATATGTTACTAACAGACTTAAATATTCCCGAATCTAAGGCTTCAGCACATTTTATTGCTTCATCACTACATAGAGGGGGCCATGGACGTACCCAGGTTCTGGGCCAGGGGGGTAAATCTCATTTTTATAATGCCTTAGCTGAGCCTTGCGGTGTTCCCCGCTATTTTTGTTGTAAAGCTAACGATGTACTTTAGACTAAGTTAGTCCCGTCAAAATCAGTCTAGCCGTTTTAGTGATTAGCCGAAACAAACAGACAAACAAAAATTGTAAAAAATGCCATTACTTTAATATTATAAACAGACACTTTATATATTTATTTAGATTTATTTTATATAAATCCTTTAGATACAGAAAATATATTTTAAAAGTGACTTTAGAGGGTTTTCAGAAAAAAGGTTTCAAATGCCTTGTTTTCAGAAAAACGGTTTCAATGCCGTGAAAGAATCGCCCATTAATAAATTTTCTATGTACCTACACTGAGCGTACAGATCCCATTTATTCTATATTTGATCATATGCTATTATAGCCACGTTTTTTACGCCTGGGTGTACTGAATTGTGATCTTTCAATTGTAGCAGTGGAATAAGGCATTGCCAGTATAATTTGTAGATATGTCTTCACCTTCGAGTAAAATGATTCGGTTACTTGTATTAACTCCGTTACTCCAATATTTTTTATGGGATAAATGGCAAACGAGCAGACCTATCGCCTGATGGTAAGCGATTACCGCCGCCCATAGACACCCGCAACACCAGAGGGGTTACAAGTGCGTTACCGGCCGTTGAAAGTTGTGTCTGTTGTGCGAGGCAGAAAGTTTCAAGAAAAGCGCACAGTTGTGGACTGCCAAATAAAGCAGAAGGTGGTGGGCCATAGTGCAATACCGTCTAGATCTGTTGAGAATGCCAAGCTTTTTTGCAAGCAAGTTTAGTCTTACCCTCCAAATAGACTTGAAACTGGACTTCACTCGATATGTCGACACCAAGTATTCCGATGAATTATCCAAAAAGTGCGTCATAGTACATACAATTTAGGTAGCACTCAAATTTGTCAGTTATTTTGTATAGGAACGAACATAGTACTTAACAAATTTTCAAGTAGTATAAGCATAATGTAACCATTTGTAACAGAGCAGTTTTAGTATAAGACTATTAGTATTTACTTGTGGTGTGGTGTGGTGAGGTGGAGCTAAGTCGCTAAATCAATTCCTAAATAATATAAGCTACTTTTGGCTCTCCCAGGGTTAATAGATACTTAGGCATTTTTATTTTTCTCAACAATTAAAAATCGGTACGTCATTTCAAAAAACCCTAAAAATACCCTTTTTTCCTTTTTTTGTGCGGACATCCCCTCGGATACCACCGACTGGTGGTTATGTCGGCCTCGAACCGACTGAAAACCGCACACCATCTCAGGTACTAGAAACCGAGGAACCAGGTGTACCCTCGGAAGGAACCCTGGAACCCCGACGTACCTCGGGCCACCCACTGTTTGTAGGTGGCCCCCTCCTGTGTGGGAACCCATATGTTCTCGTATGTGTGAGTATATTGCTATATTTATTTTGAACACCAATACTCCCATGATTTTGTGTTTCTACAGTCTATCCAAAGGTTGCCTGTAAGAGATTGCTTTTTAGCGATAAGGCCGCCATTTGTACATGGTCATTATATTGTTTAGCTCAAATAGCTCAAACTGTATTAATTGGTGTACAATAAAGTTTATTCTATTCTATTCTATCTCTCTAGGCGCGGACACTGCGGAACTCCCTCCGAGCCTGCTTCTGTTAGGGTGACAGAAGCAGGCTTGCGCTTATGGAGGACGGAGATCGTACCCTAAAAATACCCTTAGAAGTGTTACCTCCGAATTTAACCCCTAAGTTGGAGTACTTCGATGATCTGATCTTCAAGGTACTCAAAGTAGCTCGACTAGATTCAGTAACGTTGTTGTGGAAACGTGGGGTGCGCGGACCGAGGCGGCCACAACTTGAGGTTCAAAGCGCGGCATTTTTACTTGCAGCGCTGCTAACGTGTTTGTAGAAAGGGCGCGACACACGATTTTTACAATTTGTATATTGCACTACAAATGGCAAGATGTACTTTTTCTTAACTTTAATCATAAAAAAAGATAGTAGGGACGTAACCAAACCCTGGAGGGTAGCTATCCCTCTCTGCCCCCCATCGGTACGTCATTTTTTCATTATCACCAGTTCCTTATATTTCTTTACATAAACAAGTTCAATGTTAAACAAACTTATATTGTTTGACTTCATAAATGCATGTGCGATAAAACCAAATACATATAGTAAATATATGCGACACATTTGAGTGGTCGATAACAGGTATTTGACCAAAATCAAAGCTGTTGACATTATTTGAAAGAGACTATCTAAACAATATGCATTACTCAAAATAAATATTTTCAACATGTAACTGGTTGTGTGTAGTGTAATGAATATGAATAATGAAGTCATTCTACCATAAAACAATCGTTGAACAATAATAATAAAAACTTAACATTTTTCACACACGACTGTCTGTCTCTACATTAGGCAGAGTCTGTACTAAATTAACCAGATTGTCGATAAACATATGTTCTTACCGTGCTTACATACAGTTCTAAATACATAATAGTTTTATTAAATCAAACCACAAATGACACGGGAATGAATGATTTCGAGATTTGTGTTTACATGATCTGCATGCGAGTAGCCCAAAATCGATCAGAAAGGCGTACAATGGGAGAGGCCTAAGTTTGACATAGGATTGAAATAGGATGATGATAAAACAGATCACATTTTAATGTTTATTGTTTGACGCGGTGATATATTCGTATCCCATATTTCAAATTATCTCAATATCTGAAATATTACGTGTACTGGAAATGAAAACCGCTATTTATTAAATTCAGTGCGGTATGTCAACAGAAATATACTTTAAAACTGGTGAAAACCATTTTCGCATAATGTTCTAAACCGTACGGTTAAATTGAAAACCATTGAAAGGTTAATATACCTATTAGCGGTAAAATTCAATATATCTTGGCTATTTAAAATATATTTCTAAAATTTTATTCCCAACCGCCTGAATACTCGATGGACTAAAATAATGCTTGACCACATTACGGGAGGGTTACAAGATCAAAAAAAAAATAGTCTTACAGCACTTACCACTATTATTTATTTCTAATTAACCTCCATCTTATTTTGATAAATTAAAAAAGTTTTTTTAAGCTCGATTTAAACTATTTTATCAGCTTTTGTCATTCTTTAAGAATATTCATAAAGTATCGCTTCGGAGCTTCCTTCCTTTCTGTGCTGAGCGATCAAAACCTGGAACTCACTACCAGCGCACGTGTTTCCTTTCCATTATGTTCCCGGGTCCTTTAAGCGGGGCGTGAAAAGCATCTCACCAGGCCGCCATAGTATGGATCACCATGCTGCATTGTCTTTATTCGCATTGAGGATGGCACCACTACTCTTGGATTCTGCTCATGCTTTCCATCACTCAGGCAGAGTCATTTTGGCAGCTAAGTCATAAAAAAAATCAGAAAGTATGTTTCCGTTTTCATTACTTGTGAAAGAGTTTAAAAAAATGTGTAAACGCACAATTGATACAGCTTTCTACTTATAAGAACATTTTTGGGTGTGAAAACTGAAGTGGGTCCTCGTCATGTGTGTAAAGGTTCTACTGTGAAAAGTACTTAAGATAAAAACCATTTTCCAGTTTTACAATGCGTTCTCAAGAATCAAGAGATGTTGAGAAATAAATTATATAATATGTATTTTGCAGCAAGGAAACTGTTAACAAAAATTATACCACTCTTTTCTCGGAGTTAAATAATATATAGGTTGCGTTGTGTGAATCCATGTTGAGAACATTTAAAAGCTTTTGTACGATTTCGTTCCCGGAAGCAAGTAGAGTAACTTCAACCCCGGCTGCAGAGCTATTCAATACAGGCCACCGAGTATAGGATCCTCGTAAGTATTGGAAACACAATTTCCAAACGTAATTCATTGAATCCTCGGGGATTTTATCCGCGTTCCTTAATCTGAGCCCAGAGATTCAGCGTCTTATACTAAAATAGTTTAGTGGCTTACTTTATTGTTAATTTATTGGCTTATTTTTTATTTACTCATAACTTATTTCCACCGCAATACTAAAACTGATATTAATTCAAACTGAAATGATAATGATTTGTAATACTTACAAAGCGTTAAGGTCGTGTAATTGAAAGCGGTTACTAAGCAGAAAAATCATAAAATTCACAAAATCATCGTCTAGATTTGCGTTATAAAATTTTATCGGTAATTATGTTCTGTGTACTTATCACTTACAGATAACAGGTACATTTGAGTAATATCTGTTCCATAATATATACGTAATCAGTTCTTCAAATAAGAGCTTAAAATCAGTATCGAGAGAACAATATAACTTGTCTACTCATATAAGAAGTTGCTATATTAGTGATGGTGTGGAGGAACGGGTCACATGTCACTCCAACACAAAGGGAGCATCCTCCGACTAGGCGAGGTGATCATGGCTGGCGGTCCACTGCCCTACGGCTGGTGTTGGGTTGTTGGATAAAGCGCGAACACGAGCGGTGCGAGAACTTTTTGGCGCGATTCAGGATTGGTAGTTTCTTAGTTTCCTTAGGTACTCAATAGTTCGATGTTTCTTCGGTAGATGTTGCTGTGTTTTGGTGAGGCCCCCAGTGAGTCGGGCGGTTGCTGCGTAGTGGCTGGCTGCTGCGTAGACGGGAGAAAGATGCTCTGCTTACATAGATCGTAGCACACTGTGCCCAGACGCTGATGAGGCCTTAGGGGTAACCAGGCTGGAGCAGTCGTGCGTGTGGTGTATCCCTGTCGAGGCCGAGGTTGCTGGCTGGCTGAGACTTGCTGTGGTAGTGAACATGATAGTGGCACGCTGATTGTTAACCTGCTCCTTCGAAGGCTGCTTTCAATTTTGATGTTAATCGGCGCGAGAACTTTTATTGCGCGATTCAGGATTGGTAGTTTCTTAGTTTCCTTAGGCACTCCGTAGTTCGACGTATCTTCGGTAGATGTCGTTGTAGCGTGTTTCTGTTGTTGCGTTCTATGTAGAAGTCGCCACAGTTTAATTTATTATCAGATTCTTTTGAAGTTGAAGCTTTAACTGTAGCCCTTACTTTACGCATAGCTTAACTTCTTTCAAATGCAAACAATAAACTGCAGGTTGGAACCCCGAAGAAAAACAAGTACACAACAAAACACTTTACTGAGTTCCTTTTAAAATTCCCGACACAATTTCTAACGTCCAGTTATAACAAACGTAGCCGAGACACCTCTCAACTCGATTGTATTGCTTTCGTGTCGAGTAAAAAAACAACAGTTTTTTTACTCGAACTAGTTCCACGCAGCGATATTGTTATTGCGAAACTTTCCCAACAGAACAAGTATCTTATTCCAACAATACTATTCGGAATCGTCCTTCAAAATAATACTAACTATCGGTTCAAATTGTAGATGTATGAAAATACCTTTCATGGATTATATTATAATACTATTCCTTTTTTAATTTATTTATTATATGGGTATATAATATTTATGTAATATAATGAGAATCTAAATGAGAATATTATTTAAATTATAGGTTTGAGGAAGTAAATGTGTCTCTTTGAACAATTCGGGAGAGAGACAGAGCAAAGGCAAACGTAATCAGAATCTCTGCGCTAGGAATTTGCTTTAGACAAACGTTAAACGTCTTCAAGTCAGAGATAATTAAAGCTTTCAAAACCAAAGAGAATGCCTGGGTAGGTAACTTTTAAGGTCAAAATTCGACCTTAATTCATTTCATTTATAATTTTTTCAGCTTCTTTCTTTCTTTACTCCTCCACATAAATTTTAACTGTGCAAAAATTTCGTACTCGTTTGCATAATTTTCGTAAATAGGAATAAAAAGATTTTGTTTCACGTATTTAAATATATACATAAGCATACAACAGTTTTATAGAGAGCTCACCAGGTAAATAAATAGAAATACTTACTTGGAACGGTTTTAGACCGGGTTTGGTAGGTAGTTCTACGTGTGTCCAGCAGTGGACGGCGAATCCTCAGAGATATAAGATGAATAGAAAATTGAACAAAACGATTTCAATGATTACTCGTAGGTAGAATATTCCAGTATTTCAATAACAAATTTTTAGCGAGTTGATCGTTAGTTCATCTACGGTCTTCTAACGGAATTACTGCTACTGGTCCACTGCGTCGAAAAAACACCGCTATTATTTTTTTTATTAAAGCTCCGACCGCAAAAAACACACATATGCTTTATCACAGTTGAAGAAAAAAAACATGTCTGACCAGAAGGCCCGAGGCAACAAAAGTAAAATAAGTACAAAGTCTAAGGTTAACCCCGAGTGAATTTGATGAGCAAGAACCTGAATTAAAACCGATGTTTGCTCTGTACTTGAATAGCTCATTGAATCAATTTATATAAAGTGCTGTATTTATCTAGAACATTTTTTTTCTTTTCACTCTTCATCCGAGAATTTATTTCATTTCATTTCATATGACTCTTTTCTATTCCACTCCAAACACATTCTATTTAAAAATTTGGGAATAATTTGTTAGCTAATAAATAAAACATTATATTTACAATGCAAAGGGTAAAACGGCATGTATTAAAATAGAGTAAAATAAATTGATATTATCAGTATATAAGTTAAAAATAAATAAAAAAAGAATACTTCGGACATTACTCACAACGCCATCTAGTCCCAAACTTAGCAGAGCTTGTATTATGGATTAGTATCCATAATACAAGCATTTACGTATTTATATCAGTTGTCTAGTGACAACTGATATAAATATGTAAAAAATTTAATTGTAAATACATACACTTTACACATAAAAACACCGAAACTTCGAAACAAATATTTGCAGATCATACAAACATTTGGTCCAACCCGGGAATCGAACCGGAGGCCTCAAGCACAGCAGTCGCTTACGCCACCGCTGCGCCACCGAGGCAGTCAAGTTTGTTTAAACTTACTATTATTTACATGGGTATAAAGAACTTTATTTAAACAATTCTTTTAAAGAAGTTTTACAAGTTATAAAGATCGTTTTTGGTATCAATTAAAAGTTCAACATCTCACAACTAATTCTGATACGAATTTAGAGATTTTTTGAGTTCGATTGAAATGTGTGTGTTATTTTTCTTAGGTTTCCTCTTCTATATAAACTTTGACTGCGCCAAATGTCATACTCGTTCCTTCTCATAAATTTCCTAAGAATGTTTTAAAATGTTTGCTTCACGTATTTTTTGTTATTATATATTAAGCAAAAATTTTGATAGAACACTGCTATGAAAGTAATCAGTTTTCTTTTTTAGTGCTCAAAATCATAGAACAAAGAAGTTGAGCCGGTGAAGTGAGTGAAATATTATATACATTTTTTTTAGTTTGATTTTATTTCTGTATATTCTGTAAATTGTATTATATACGTATTAAAAACGTATAAGAAACCAAAAAAAAAATTGATCAAGTTTAAAAATTAAGGATACTCGTACTTGTTTTAGCATCTTTTGATCTTTTTGTGTAGTGTTTTTCATTGGTTGAGGTGGATAACTACTTACATATAGATGTGTCCGCTAGAAAACCTCGGTACTCTGAAAGAAAACAAAACATATATTATTATTTTAACCTTGCTAGTTGTGAAGTTTCAAAATTAATATCTGTACTATTATTACATAGGTTTTGTTATATTTATTTGTAAGCTTAGCTGAATGGGGTAATCATTTAAGTTTTAAGTGACTGTTTTGATACCGAAATTCCTTTATGAACAGTAAGCTTAATATGGATAATGTAGGTGTCACCAAACTATTAGAAGACGGTGCCCGCTTCAGTGCGGGCAGGCGCTGGGAGGGGTCCGGATGGCGTAAGAAAGCGGTTCCCGGATCTCTCCCGTCTCAGGCGCAGAGTGGCACACCGTGGTGGTTTAGTGGGTAGTCTGGCTGGTGTCAGTCAGGAGCCCCACACAAAGCGAACCCCCTGTACCCGCAGGGGGGGAGCGAAGTGCGTGAATGCATTCCACCACGTCAAAAAAAAAAAAGAAAAAGAAAAGAGGTGTCACCAAACTAAAAAAAGTATTTTAATGTGTACGCAAACGAAGTCAGAAAAATAAGTTATGTAAGTGGGTAAGTAGCAAAGTACCGTTTGAATAAACACTATTGGAGGACTTTGGTGTCCTTGGATGTGTCCTAAGTGAAAAATTTTAAAATGGATCAATGACAATTCATTCTGTAAAAATGATTCCTATTATTTCAGTCTTCGTCTTCATCTATTAATCAAAAGAAAAACCCCTTCAGAAATATCCACTCAATAACGCAAAGTCAATATAAAGACTGTATACACATGCAATAAAAAAGCTTGGAAACATAAAATTATATTCAACCTGTTCTAACCCTGTAAACGCTAAGCGGCGTGCGAGCAATAAACGGGTACTCGCAAATAGCTCGTTACACCAAATGAGATTGAAAACGAGCAACAACGGCAAATATTTGTAAAGCGCCATTTTCTGTATTTGGTCGCCGTCGTACTCGTGATCGTATGGTAGTATCGACCGTCTCGTGCCCTATTATACTGTATGAAAAGCTTGTCTGTGTTCATATAGTTAGGGTATATATTTATGTTTTATTTATCTAGTTTTATTCTTTTATTCACGAGAATTCATGATTTCAACTTAATTACGAACACGGCAACTTAATATTGTTACTTTTTTAAATTGAATAAAATCTAAATCATTACTTGATTTTATATTACAGATATGTAAAAAAATTATGAGATATAGGCTGACTCGTCAAATTGTCGTGTTGTTTTGTAAATAGCAGATCAGAGGTAACCATACCCTCGATCTGAGCACTTGTTTACGAGCATTGAATGAACCCGTATATTCGCGTTCAGCTTGTAATTTACCAGAAAGGTTTATATTGTTTTAACAAATAATTTGAATAAATAGCCCACAAATAATAGAATAACGAATACTAATATCTACATAAATTAATGCAGCCCATATTAAACGTATGTGAGACTATGCTAACGTCCATATTTGCAGACATTCACAGCTGAAATAGTGCAAAAATTTTTAAAAGGCACTTTTATTTGTAGTGTTTCTAAAGCTTTACTTACATATATACTTAAACTTAAAACTTAAGCGTAACTTAAGGCTAGGGTGATACTCAATTATCGAAAAAAAAATTGGACCACACGTGAAGCACCAGCTTCTTCAAACAAAAAAAGAATAGTTAATATCGGTCAGCCTAACTTATGAATTTTGTATAAGATACATAATATGTAGATATAACATTTTATTTAACTAGATTTAGAAATAATCGTGTCCGCCAATGCTCCAAAGGTACATGATGTATTACAAAATAAAATAATCATTGCCATCATCAAGAACCTCTACTGCTGCTGGACATAAGCCTCTCTTTGGAGATGAAGTTTTAGCTTATTATAACACGCTGGCCAAACGAATTGGTATATAATAATAAGAAATATTTTATATCTATATAAACAACAATTAACTACCGAAATGTATATACACGCATAACTTCCGACCGCCAAATGGAATTATTCTCTTTTATGTTTATTTTTGTTATGTTTTAGGTGCCAAAATGTCTCTGCCTGATGGAAAGCATGAGCAGAATCCCAAAGTAGTGGTCACCATCCTCAATGCGAATAAGGACAATGCAGCATGATGACACACAATATGGCAGCTTGGTGAGATACTTATTCACGCCCCGCTTGAAGGACCCGGGATCATAGTGGGAAGGAAACACGTGCGCCAGTAGTGAGTTTCAGGTTTTGACCACTCGGCACAGGAAGGAAGAACCGAAGTGATGAGTACATATACCTTTCACTTTAAAGCGGTGACTTTCAAGGCCGCCACTTATTATTCTGTAGAGGAAGGGAGAGGTGGGTACCATTTGGAAGAGTAGTTACTGCTAGAACAAGGTTTGTATAGAAAAAATATACTGGAACAGCAAGGGTTATATTTTCTTAGTTCGAACCTGTCTTAGTGGAAAACTGAGGCATAAATAAATACTAAAACAAGTTTTAGGAAACTTAGGTATGGCGGTACAAAGTTCGCAGGGTTAGCCAGTTTAAAATATTTTTTCTCTTACAAATGGTGTACTTGATAACATATAAAATCTCTTTATAATAGTTAGTTAAAGTAAATCTTGTCCAGAAATGGATTATTGAGTTTTAAACTAGAAGCTATATTTTGTACATAGTTTATCCCGAATGGATTATTTAGACTTATGACGTAATTCTTGATCAGTAAATTACCTGTTACCCCAATTATACTGAATAACTGTACTAGAACAGTGAAAATTAAATGCAATATACATACTTATACATGCGATACGTACTAAATACATTACGTATACCACCAAGCTTGTTACCGAACCTACCGATGCGTGAACTCTCCACAAGCTTTTAGCTTGAAGGTTATCATTTAAGGGTTTGGATTAATAGATAGCAGTACATCTACGGTACGTATGTATAGCATCATAACGCTTTTCTCTTAGGCACGTATTGCAAAAGCTGATTTAATAGTGATGTTTACTGATTTAATAGTATGTTTCGCAGCGTAATTTGTACTATTTAATTATTGAAAGTTTCTTGTTCGTGATCTAGCAGGTAGTTTTGCTTATAAATTTTGACATAAATGGTTTTTATTCCATCTCATGTCATCTCAGTTAAGTGGTTGCCACAAATAAGCAAGTCATATTATTATAATTTGATTCTCGAGAAAGGACATATACGCGGAATCGCGCGCATAAACTAGTTCTTTATAATAAATAACACTCATATGATGCGAGATGCGAATTCGACGTATAACATTCAAATAGAAAATATTAACAAAAAAACCGACTTCATGAACTGGACCAAATTGAAATATGTCCATAAGGGAAGTACCAGCTTTCTTTTAAAAAGAAACCACCAAAACTGGTTAGCGTGATATTGCGTTATTCGTCAATTTGTCGCGCACATACTTAATAGAAATTGAAGACTTATATGGTTTTCTCATAGATAACATTATCATAACCGGACTAAATTAAAATGGGACCACACGGGAAGCACCAGCATTCAAATAAAAAAATCGTTAAAATCGGTTCACCTAGTCAAAAGTTCTGAGGTAATAAACATAAAATAGAAAATAAAGTCGAATTGATAACCTCCTCATTTTTAAAGTTGGTTAAAAACGGTGGAAGCTACTTGCACTTGCGGTAATAAGAGTGACTATAAATGCAGTCGATAGATATAAGGTACTTGAAGTTGAACCACTGAGCAAATGAAATTACTTCGCAATTTAATAATGCACCTTTTAATGTAATACCATAGTTATTGATTTTAAAAATTGACAATATAGGATATGAGAAGAGTATGTACGTTATATAATACTATTGTTTTAAGTTTAGAATCTGAGGGCCAGCTCAAACATAAAACTACCAATTGTTTCATAGTGGTATACCTCTGGATGCGAGAAGCCGATAATCGAACCAAGTGGCTAGAAATTGGAAAGGCCTATATCCGGCAGCGGACTGCAATAGGCTGATGATGATGATGATACCGTATGATTATCTATTCATCCCATAGGCTTAGAAGTAAAACCTAAAGCAAATCTTATATCAACACACCAGACCAGCGTGGTAACTATCCCACTAAGGACAAAACTTGTTTTTTAAGGGAAGGGCTATGTCCAGCCAGTGAACTGTTCAAGGCTATTTATCTTGATGACAATGATGACGAAGTATCTAAGAAAATAGAAATCAACGACTACCCTCTTATAACTCAAAACATAAACATATTCGGATATATAGGTAATATCGTCACGTTGTGTGGTCGAGTACAAGGTACCTCAGAAATGCAAAGCGTACTTAATAGGTTCATCAGTATAATCGACGAGCTACAAACCGTATGGAAACTCGTATACTTCGTACTGCAAGTATTTGAGTACAGCAATTACTGTCCGTCTCGAAATAATTTATCCTCTCTTAAACCTAAATTTGTCATCATTAGTACTTTTTATATACGTGTTTGTTGTAATTGAGATTAATGTGTTTTTGATGGTAATTATAAAATAAATATACAACAACAATTTATAGTTATAGGCTATAACAGCCGTTTATTTAAAAAAAACAAATTAAGGAAAATAGGGTTCATAAAAACAAAACAGGGATATTATTAAGAATGATGCAAAGATTCTATTGATACCTTATGAGGTATCAATAGAATCAAAATGTTCTTGTATCTAAATCTATTTATTACAAGACTTGACGAAATCTTGCATCGATGAACACCTACCTGAAGACGTTGCACATGATTGTACCTAGCAGACCTGAAGATAGCTTCTGTTTAAATGGCAGCTTAATTTATCGAGGTTCTAAGTAATTTTAATTATAATTTTATATACTTAGTAATATCAGAACTATATAAGAATACCATTTAATTTTGGATCGTTAAAATCCGGTGCAATTTGTTGTTTAACCTTAATGAGATGAGAACCCGCAGGCGATATAGGTACAGAGAGAAAAATATAAGTATGTACAATAAAAAACATATTTGCAAAACATTACAAGCTTCCGGCCCAAAACTTCCTGATTTCCGGCCCAAAACTTTGACTGTACGACCTTTAGCTTAACAAATACATCCCAAGTATAAAAACAAAGTCCCGCTTTGCCACTTCCTATTACGGCCCATTGAGGTGCCCGATACCGACTTTCGTTGCGTTTGAGTGAACTGAACAAATATTTACACCGTTTACAACCGCTCTTTGAAACTACTTGAAGCGAAACTATGTGAGTTGAATTTGCCATGGCCTTCTCACTTTTAGTTTTGCTTTCACACGTATTTGTCTTCAATTTTTGGATGTTTTATGCATATTATGTTCGTTTAGTTCAATAACGCTAATGGTGTAGATATCACGTCAATAACAGATGATCAAACACGTTTCCATAAAACAAGCTTATATTGCATAAAAATGTGAGTGCCTAATAACTTCTAGAACGGAACGCTGCGATGAAGTCCCTATAGACCATCATATGAAATAGCGCAAATGGAGCTGGATAAGCCATACCTTCCGAACAGATTCCAACCACATCCCGAGGCAAGCCCTAGACTGGATTCCCCAATAAAAGGGGACGTGGCTGTCCAAAAGAAATCTAGCGGTGGACTATCATCAATGAAGCGAAGGCTATTGGCAAAACCCGGAGCGAAATCAAGCGAGACGCTCAGGACAGAACGGGGTGGCAGGGTTGCGATTCAACGTGGACGCTTTCTACCCCATATACGGGACACAGGACCTTAAGTCAAGTATGTCAATAATTTTTGGAAGGCATTCGCTTCAAAGGTATTTCACAGTATTTGTTTCTTTTAAAATCTTTGCATAGTGACAAAAAATCTGTAAAGCCGTCATCTCTAGTTCTAAATAGTAGCTCTTTACTAACAGTAATATATTGTGCCACATTTGTATATTTATATATATGTCAATGTGGCAAAATGTTATTGTTATATGTTTTACTATCCGACTGCAACTGAAAGATAACAATAAAGTTATCGCTTAATCAGGTCAGTATCTGATGGCAGGATCCTGGAGAAAATGACAGAACTCTTCAAAGGAAACATGAGTTGAGTAAAAGCACTTCCAGGTTATGTGTTATAAACATTATATTCATTTGACTGCCTCTGTGGCGCAGTGGTAGCGAATGCGACTGCTGTGCAAGAGGACCCGGGTTCGATTTCTGAGTCGGACCAAATGTTTGTATGATCTGCAAATATTTGTTTCGGAGTTTGGGTGTTTTCTATGTACAATATGTATTTATTTACAAAAAAAAGTATATAAGTATTGATATCAGTTGTCTGGTACCCATAGTACAAGCTTTGTTTAGTTTGGGACTAGATGGCGTTGTGTGTTAAAATGTCTGAACATATTTATTTATATTTATTTATTTATCTAAGTCTATTCATAAGTAAAATTTGTGATTTGCTAACTATAATACAGTTATTAAGCATAATAAATGTGACGTAGTATAATATTATGTCATAATAAAGCAAAATTTTATATCTTGTTTCCACATGCACATTCTTCATTTCATTCTTTAGTACATATATATCATCTCCGCCAACTGACATAAATTCTTCCTGCTTAATATAAAGAAATGAAAAGTGAAGCCCACAAATTCATTCGAAAGCCATTTTTTAAGCCATAAATTAGTATATGCACGAAACAAATATGTAATTTATGTTCCATTGGGAAACTTTTCTATCTCCAATTTATGTTCTTGTTTAAATTTCTTAGTGTAAGGTGCAGCAATAAGATTTGATTAATTATCTTGATGTGCTATAAAGCTTTCAAAAACAACATGATTTTTGTTCATAAGTTACTATTAATAGCTGGCTATAATCGGTCCATTAATTTTAATCTTACCGCATAATAAAATAAAAACTAATTACAATAATAACATAACTTTGGTTGTTAAACTCTTTAAGTTTTTTTTTCTATTCTTAGTCTGTACCGATGACGTCATAGACTTTGAGAAAGATGTTTGAAGTCAGATAATTATATTCAAGCCATAGCAGACCGCTAGACGTAACAAGACTCGACTTGTTTGATTTATACGTGGGAACCTTTTCAAGAAAGTTTATTTTATTTATTTATTTATACAGCTTTATTAAATACCACTCATTACAGAAAAGAAATAACTAGATTAAAAACCACATTTGGTATAACAACAGGCGGTCTTATCGCTCACGGCCATCTCTTCCAGACAACCTTTGTACGGATATTATGTAATTTGATTTTGGATAAGATGTACCTGAGTAAGAAATAATCTAAGTAATGATCAATATATAAACTTAATACATACATCCACAGTAAACACACATAATATGAATACATAGATACAAACATGACTACTTACATATATCTATATATATAAACAAACACATAATCTGATAGATACACACATTGCGTAACACACACTATCAATGGCCAATACCCCTAATATACATATCTTCGACACTATGTTACGCTTTTTCTTTTAGAGGCAACAAATAGTTTTCTGCGACATATGGTATTCTTGTGTAGCAGTTTTTCAATTTTTTAACATATTTTGGTTTAAAAATGCATTAACCATGTTCAATTCATTATAATAATAAATTATGAACAGTAGGTACCATTGATACACATATTATTTACAGATCCCTTGTTATTTAAAATACTTCATAGACAAATAGTTGTTTTGGTAACTGGACGTTTAGTAAAATACTCCTCATATCTGTGCAGGGGTACATAGTTTCAGAGAGTAGCTTATGTTGACCTTAAATAAAACAAAAAACAAGTGAGAAATAAGAAAAAATACCACTGGTATTCTCCTTTTTTTTAAAAGTTCTGACATTATCAACAACCCATAATATCCCACTGTTGGGCTCGAGTCTCCTCTCAGGAGTAGTTAAGGCCATACGTCCCCACCCTGGCCAAGTGCGGGTTGGGGACTGGCAAGAATACGTTGTGGCTATTTTTTTCTCCGTCGGATGTTTTTAAGCCGCCCGAAGGCCTCCAACTAAGCTTTACAACTGTTATGGCATAATAACAACCGGGATCGAATGCTTGACGTGAACTCCGAATCACGAAGACGCCCATGGTACATGCCACCAGCGGTCACTCATCCAGGTACTGATCGCGCCGTCGTTGCTTACCCTCAGTGATTGTTTCTAATCACCGAGTGCAACTGGGCTATGAGCGCCTCTAAAAAAATCTGACATCATGTCATAGCAATATCAAAACGATGCAGGAATGAAGTAATTATATTAATAATTACTTTAGACCCTACACTAAAGTAATAAATCAGGCGAGCGTCTCAACAAACTTTGAAGATTCGGGTTATCTCGAAAATACGCAACAGCGGGATAAGGAAAGATGTCGCTTACTTTGATACGGAGCTTAAAGAATGTCTTCAGTTATGTAGGTCAAGGAACCTTTGGCTTTTGTAGATTAAAATTATTGCTCTCATACTTTTGGTGACTTTGAAAGAAGTTTCAAGCATTTTTGTGCCGTTTTAAAAATAATATTTTATAAAAATTAGTTTTACGCTAGATTGAAGCTGTGTAGGCAGGCAGGCCAGGTAGTACTAAAATTGCAAAATATTTAAGTCCAAAAATAGTATTTTAACTGAAGTCCTAAATTCATTCCATAATCTACTTTGGAATAATAATAATTACAAATATCTTTATTGTACACAGATTAGTTACAAAGTTAACTTAAATCGGAAAACTTAAACTAGGGAATTACAATTAACGGCCTTATCGCCCGGAGGCAATCTCTTACAGACAACCGCGAATTATTAGCCCTATATTTAAATGTACACATTCCAAACTCTTAATGTAACGTTCAATAAAGTCACAAAGGTGTGTAAACAAGAAAATAACTTTCGAAGCCTCAAATAACTTTATAAACTTACTTTTTCCCACTTCTCAGCTAAAGAGTTCTTGTATGTTAAATCGGTCCTGGAGTTTTTATCTGACCGCAAAAGCAAGAACCGCGTGAAGTACCGTTATTATATCATCATCATTTAACTACTAGGCAATTATTATCAGCGGCCCATAGAGGAATAGTGACCACGATACTTCCGCTACTTTATTCGTTTACATTTTTCTGCATGGGTCTGTATAATTTCCTAGATTTTCTTACGTGTTTGTGTCTATTTCAAAGTTACACTTACAAGACAAGACAAGAAACGTCCATAGCACGATAATATTAATATATCAAAATGGTAAATAATAATAAACGAATACAAAAAGATGCGAATGATATTTTCGGCAAGTTTCTGTAACAGTTTTAGAATATTGATACGAATTTAAAAAGTGAAAATAAGCAGTATTAATGACCATTACAATGTTTCTTCATATGTACAAAATCGGTCGTGTACGTAGTACAATTTCCATCAACAAAAGCTCAGCTTCTTTATCGCCTTTATCAATAAATAAAACGAAGATCCATCATAAACTCACAAATGAACTTTAAGAATTGATAAAGCTGTACAAAGGCGTGGTTTAATAATCTCATTAAAACATTTTACTGACATTTAACAGCCTATAAAGTAAAAGCCACTATTTGTTTCGTTTCGAAACAAAATGAGCTTTATTTATATCAAAGTTTGATTTTATATTCTCTTTGTGTTTTTGTTCCGTTCGTCAGTCCGAAAAAGTGAAATGTGTCTGTTTCGAAGCCGTTTAAGTAGACGTCTTTTATCCGGATGATGAATGAGCATTGCATTATTTTAATTGTATTTGTTTTGTTGAAAATTAAATATATGATATTCATGAAATCTCTATAGTAAAAATATAATGACTTTTAATCACTGTCAAAACTGGTGTTAAAGAAAACCGATTTGTTAAAAAAAATCGGACCCAAGTTAAATATCCATTAATCTGTGTGGTCAGTAATCAGCCATAGGATAGATTAGAGTATACTTAATGCTATAGATAGAAAGATATAATCCACTCCTAGAAAATTAATGTAACCAAACGTTAGTAATTCCAACATGCCTACGCATACATGGACTTCGTAATGTGACAGAGAATTTCTGAACGAAATTAACCACCCCTATAAATAATTTATAAGAGGAGGCAATTGAAGCAGACAGAATAGTTTTATAGTTTGTATATATTTTTATAGTTAACTCAATCAAAACAACAGTCTAAACTACCTTAAAAAATTCTGATGGTAGATGAATACCAACATTCGTGACATATCAATAGGGTAAATTTTTATACCTGATGAACTTCTCAAAACCAAAGCAATAAGAATAAAGTAATACTCAATCTACTAAAAAGATGCATTCAATCTTTTTCCGAGCTTTCTGGAATAGAAGTGATCCGTGAGCTGCTATCATTATGGCACCCGGATTCTTTCTAGCGCCTGCACGCACTGACGCCGGCACCGTATGCTGGTAAAATCTCTATTTAGGCGACGTATGGCACACGCGTACGTCCAATTGTCCAAATTGTGTCCGAGTGGAGGTCGTCCTCCCGAGCCCTCTCCGCTGCCTCCTTTAAAGCAGCAAAATCACTTATTCGCAGGTTGCGACTACGGTAACAGCTGTCGCTACCGGCCATGGAGCGTAGAGAAATCTCCTGCGATGGCTGCAGTGAGCCGAGTCCTTACTGGAGTCGCAGTGGTGACAAGCGGGATTCAATTCCCTCCTGGCAACCGAATGCAGGTACTTCTCGAAGCAACTGTACCTAGAAAGGATCTGTGCCAGTTGGAAGGAAAGGGCCCCGTGCTGCCGCTCTGCCCATTCGCGGATGACCGACTGGAGAGCTTCCACGGCGGCTTCACGCCACTCGCGTATTTCTTTGGGTAGAGGCCAAAAGCCGTTTCCCACCCAAAAGTCAGCCGTCCGCCAATAAACTGTGGCGAGCACTTCCGCCTCCAAATCCCACGGGAAAATTACGGCCACACGGTTCAGTAACCGCGTATGGCTCTAACCACCAATATCCTCTGGGGACGCAAGACGGTCAGAGCCGCCACCCACACTGGTGTACCATACAGCGCCATCGACCGAACAACCCCGTCTTGTCGCGATGCTAGCTGCGCCCAAATATAACAAAAGTCGCCCGAGGGCAAAGACAGCGTCGAACAGTTTTGGTCTTTCTCCGAGCCTTACCCAAGCTTGATGAGGTCAGTCGTCTGCCACGATACAGCCGAACCTGGCTTAGAGCGCTTAACTTTAGATTATGTTAACCTACATGATTACCACCGAGCCACGAACTTCTAAAGTTTATCTCAATAAGAACAGAAATCTACTGTATCTGAGTTACGAGTACTATAAATAATAATACTTTTTCATCCGTTATGGTAGAATAAAAGACATACTTTTGTGGTTGCCTGGATGACCGTGAGCGACAAGACCGCCTATTCTATCATTTGCTTATTTGTGACTCACCCTCTGTTTTAACTTTGTAATTTTGTATGTATACAATAAATATATATAAATACGCATGTCTATGTAATTTAGAAAATGTAAAGTAAGCTTTATATATAAAAACGATCTTATACATGGAAAAGAAAGCCCAACCTTCCTTATGGTTAAATTCTACAGTATTTATTATCATTAGCAGGATACTCAATGATTTTTTAATAAAGTGATTTAAATTAAACATTATACAATATAAATCTCTCGAAATTGAATATGATTAAATAATTTCATTCTCGTTACATTTACAGACAGATTTTTGATACGTTCTTGTTTATACGGATTCTGCGTATCTTAATTAACTTTTTCAAAAGTAACAGACTTGATAGTTGTATGACTTTATTATGAAAGCTCTAACCCACACGGTCTATTTATTAAGTAGATTTAATCTTTAAGAACTAGAAATCGCAGTGCCACTGCAAAATAATAATTATAATTTTTTTCAAGACAAACTCGAAGTAGGCATTTATGTTGTAAATACCAAAAGCTTACTTTATATTTTTATTTACAAGCATTTTAAGCTATGAGATTGTAAATACATTTTTTTACACACAACGCTATCTAGTCCAAAACTAAGCAGTTTGTACTATGGGTTCTAGAAAGTGATATAATTTTTTTTGTAAACACACACATATAGAGAATATCCAGACTCCGAAACAAGTATTTGCAGATCATGCAAACATTTGGTCTGACGGGTCTACGAACCCGAGCACAGCAGTCGCATACGCTACCACTTCGCCACCAAGGCTGTTAAAAAATAAAGTAAACATACAAACAGTTATATGTTTAAGTTATAATCATAACAATATGTATAGTAAATAATTACTGCAGGTTCGTACTTTGATGTAAAATATTACTCGGTCTAATTTAGAATCTAAATTAGATTTAAGACGCAATGTCAATAATCTACGTCAGGTAATTACAATTTCATACGTTTCCGTCCGTCCAATTTATATTTTAGGCCCAGGATTTCCATTAACACTATTTTGGGATTTCTCGAATAGAGTTTGGCAATTTATTTCATCTAGAGACCTTCCCGCAGAGATAGAGTTTTTGATCGCATCTCTATTTTAGGATTAAGTGGAGTGTCATTAGTATAGTGTTTATATGATGTAAAAGTTCTGTATTAAAGACATTTAAATCAACGATTTAAACATAATCATGATCTAAAAGTCATCAGCTGCTAATCACAGTTTTAAATACTTTAAATAGAATATAGTTCACGATTCGGTTATTTGGTTCAATTATAACAGCTAGTTTTGAATGTTTCAACAGAGTGAGTGTGAAAGAATCAGGAGATATTTTGTGAATACCACTTAGCTTTGCGTTTTGAAAAAAGTGCCAGCGCATAATATTTTAGGGTAACAACAATTGTGACCAACTTCTAATACACAAAAAAAATGCCACGAAAAATATGAATACACTAGTTGACCTGGCGAACTTCGTACCGCCATATTTTTTTGCCATGAATATTTTATAAATTACAGAAATGCGGTAGGAGGGTTAAAATTTTGCACTGAATGTATTTTTTAATACCACATCATAAAAAAAAACCAAAAACAAATTGGTCCTAAAAATAAAATTGGTGTGAACTTCCCTTAACACTTATGGGTGTAAATAATAATAATATACATAAAAATTTCATTAAAATCGGTCAAGACGTTTCGGAAGAGTATAAACACTAAAACTGTGACAGAAAAATTTTGTATATTAGATGTATATGAAATTTGAATGTCAATAGCAAGATCGTTTAACTAAAACTACTAAAAATTCATAACAAACTTGTTGTGATTAAGAATTTCAAACAAACACCAATTAGTTTCACAAATATTGAGACTGTATGATATCTCATAACTAGATCAGTCTTGAAATCAGCTCGATCAACTACATGTTGCATTTTTACCTAATGATTGTATATGTTCCCTGTTAGCTATTACCTCACTAAATATAACTCCGCTAGTTTCAGTAACAAGATGTGATCGTTTGCTTGGTACACATTTGAATTATTGCCTATTTGTTAATTCGTAGTACGCGTACCAGTTAGGTTAGCCTTCCGGCGGATACAACCAATTACTACTCAACGTATATCTTTCCTGTCTTTTGACGTTTATTTTTACAACACCGAATTTTAAGTGATGTGAATTTATGGACTGTGTATATATGGAAGGTTTATGATCAGGATTGACTATGGAAAGGAAGAAAAAATTTGCTAATATTGTAAAGTGCGGCAGGTATAAAATGTTTGTAGTTTATGTATGTAAATGTTTTGTTTTGAACAGAATATCAATAATATAAACAAGTAATAAATTATTTTAAAAAAACCTGATTCCGTTTAATTATTTTATTTTATTTTTTTTTAATTTTGATATACCAGTTACACCACTCATATAAAATTTGACAAGCAGTTTAGTCTTAAGGGCGTTTTAAAGAAATATACACACGTATATACATTCATACACTCGAAAACATAACCCTTCTTCTTTCGCAGTAGGGTAAAAAGAAGTGTCTTGATGATAAACTTTTCCGTTAATCTATGTTTAACTTGTAGCTGAAATTCAAATTCAAATGACATTTTTGTTTTTGTGTATTACGCCATTGGCGTGCAATCGGAGAGGTCTATATCCAGCAATAGACTGCGATAGACTGTCAATAAGATCGCTTTACACTAGAATCTTAAGTAAAAGCTTCAATGATTGTCATCTTATCAATATCACAAAATGCTGAAAGTACAGTTCAGTAACAGGTTTGTAACCTAACAAAGCTATCATAACTCACAAACAATAAATAACAAGCACTTTATAAATATGCAAAACGTATAAAAGAATATTCAGTTAATAACAAAACACAATAAGCTTACTTACAAAACTTGCTAAGTATTTTGTTCGGCATTGAAATACAACCAGGCAGTCAGAAGTCAGATAAGTGCCGACCCCTTGGTTTCAAACCGCAAACTTCCGATTTTAATTCGTTAACAGGTTTTAATGGCGGACTCTGAAAACCACAAAATGTTGTTTCGCAATGAACTGCCGTAATAAACGTTACATTGAAATTTGTGCTTTGTATTATTATGGAAATTTTAATACAAGCTTCCCAATTTCGCTTGTAACTAATAAAGGTGATTTTGCTTTGGATTAATTAATATAAATTATTAATTAGCGAGAACATAGCTTTAGAAGTAGGGTTGACACATCCCTATTTTCTGCATTGTATAAGATATCAAAGAAAATCACTACTTTAAAGGGCTTACTTCCTATAACGCTTATAATTAATGTCAGAAATAATCTGGTTGAAAACAATCCTTTCCGGTAGCTTAATGAGTACATATTAATACATTCTGGAATTTAACTCACTTGCACTTATTCCACTATTTCATTTATTGAAAATATTTTTACACTTGACCGGTTTCGCCTTACCATCGCCGCATCAAGGGTAAGACCAGTCAGGAGTAAAAAAAAATTGTGGAATAAATGCAAGTGAGTTTAATTACAGAATGTATAGTAACGAGTTCCATGAGGTGCCGCCAAACATATAACAACGTTCAGGTTGCTATTCTGAGAGATTTTATAGTTGTAAATATAGATTTATAATATAATATGTACATATTTAGCGGCTAAAGTATAAAAGTTGTTATTCAAGTTGTATGGAATCTTATTATCAAGCATATTTCTATACCTAAAATCCTAAACATATCCCAATCCTATCTTCTTTATTTGGAAAAACGTTTTAGAAATATAAATACAGAATTTGCTAATACTAGGAAGTGTAGATATCGGTAGCCCAAATAACAATTTTATTCAAAGTGATTAAAATATAATTTAAAAAAATAATGGGTTGCACTCCGGGAATCTTGAATATTAACGTTGTGGATTTTTGATATTTTGGAATGGTTGGAGAATAATTTTGCACGAATTGCTTTATTTAATTATCAGTATAAAAGTAGTATCATTTTGAGTTTGATGTTTTTTTTGTAAATATTTACTTTTGAACAGATCTGAGATTTGTGCACCCTACTACTGGTACCCTTATTAATGTCACCAAATTATCCGTATAAAGGTTGTCTGTAAGAGATCGCCATGAGCGATAAGATCGCCAATTGTCACATTTGTACGTTGTAATTCTTTTTTTTCCTATCTGTTAAGTGTGTACAATAAAGATAAATAAATAAATAATAAAAAAATCCTTTATGTGGTGAAATTTGTAACAATATTCATTTAATTTAATTATACTGGGTAGTGTAGATACGCTAACAATATTGCTTCGGATTGAATACGGATGAAAACGTGATGTGTAGTGTGAATTTGATGCTGGTTTGGTTTTAGTTGCAGATTCTCTAACTGATATATTTCCGTATACCATCAACATATTAATAAACAAGTTGACGAGAATCACCGTATCTATTCCCGTCGTTCTAATTCTCGGGGCTGTGTGCTTGCATCCTCAATTTTGTTGAATATGGTTTGCATTTCAATAAACTTTATATATTTATGATATATGTACTTTACTATTAATATATAAGTGTGAATTATGTTGAAGAAAAAAGCTAATGTGAGGTTACTATTAAAATTAATTGTGTAAAAATGTATGTGTCATGTATGGAAGACTTACAGAACGGCAACATGATGAATGGGTGTTTTGCAAATACCATCTCTTTCTAGTGATGTCTTTTTATAGATCAATAAGATGTCCTTGGTTTTAAAATGGACATAAATATACAAATTTATGAGTTCTTTTCTGAATTGGTGGACATAGGCATTAGTGGATTTTGACATTTAGATGAACTCCCTGCTTGACAAAAATGATAAAGAAATTATCATCTAAAATAATGAGTAAATGAGTAGCTTATTATTGCAAAGATTCCAAATTTATCTTAATCCTGTACAATTTTCATAGAAAATAATTCACTGAACGCGATGACAGTCAAATGCTATAAATCATGATTAGGCCACAAATCACCTCGGCGGCGGCCATCTAATTGACTCCGGCCAAGTGAGTAAATTTAGAATTTCAAATAATAGACAACGACGACTATCAGGTCAAATTCAAAACTTCCACACTTTTCAATTTTAATTAGAACACTTTTATTTTTTGTAACACAATAGTGTATTGTGACGGGTTATGTGCCAAGAATGGATAAAATTAGAGATGAGCTCATTAATGGAATGGATCATCATGGAAGTTTGAAATCGAGTTAATTTGAAAAGCGTTACGATGATAACGTATATAGTGGTATAAAAACGTGATAAAATACTACAAAAATATTTAGAATGAAAAGCTTTTTCTGTGAATTGTTTGCATTGCAACTGAAGAAACAGAGCCATTTAAATCAGATATCTAAATTATAATACGTTACAATGCATTTACTCGTAACACGATTTCTAAATCAGTAACATCTAGATACTTACAGATTTGGTATTGGCTTAACTGTTGCAACTAATTAAGTGAACACAAACTGATCTCTACAAAAACTATGTCTGTAAAAGGAAAACCTAATTAGGTCATAAATTACGTCATAAGCAAACTTCTAAATGCTCCACCTCAATCTACTTGTCTAAGTGATTGACTTGAAATACCCAATTTAACGAAAGCCTTTTAAATATTTTAGCTAAACGACTTATCACCTAACATGACATGGACATATGTACCCTGTATATGGCTTCATAAGAACCATTTAAGAGATTATTTCACTCTTAAATAACTAGAGCAACTTATAAGATATAAGCTGATTTTGTGATCACATTTGAATGAAATTATGGGGCAGAATAGTTTTTAAGTGAAAACACGCAATAAATTTTATCTAAGTGAAATAATACTGTCCCTATCCAGTTTATTTAAAAGGATCAATATAAATCTCTTAAAACAAATTTAGTGTCACCCAGTCTTATTACATAAAAACATATATATATAACATGTTTACGGCTTTATGTCAATAAATTTACGCAAGATTTGGGTTTGTGTATTGTGTGTCACTTATTTTGAAGTAAGTTCGAAGTAAATTTAATGTTTTTACATTTGTTGGAAAAAATATATCACCAGCTAAATATTATTTTCTCAAAAAATGTATTAAAATTTAACACGTTAACTTTTCTCACCTCACCATGAAATATTTCTTCTTTAAAACTCTTATGGAACTACTACTGAAAGCGATTCTCTTTACTTAATTCCATTTACGGGACAATTAGGCTGGAGATTTAGTGTCTGAGCAAGTGATATCAATTGTTCGATCGTCTTAAATTGGTATCTACAACATGGGTGGGTTAACTTTAGACGGCAAGTGTCGCAACAAGAAATTGTTTTATCTCGACATCGGTCTGGAAACTTAGATTTATATTGCAAGTAACAAGTTGTGATATAGGTTAGAATAATTTATTGTTACATCTTAAGCATAAGTCTTAACTTTTGTACTTATGACATGCATTCCTCTGAAATATAATCATTTTACCAGCGATTACTATCGTACCTCGATCATTTCTGATTAATTAATCATTTATGTAAGGGATTGTGTAAGAAAAATATAAAAAAGAGAAATGTTTTGCCAATCCAAAGAAGAAACAATTCGTTCACGGTTAGGTTGTGCAAAATTAGGTTTTGTTATTTACATAACTTTACCATTATTCAATGTAATCATTCTTTCTTTCCTTTCCTTTTTCGCCAAAGTCAATAAAAATATATTATTATAGTCAAACAAATACATAAGAAAAGACTTGAAGTATAAATGACCAGAAAAAGGCAGTCTGGGAACTTGTAAGCAGACATAAAATGATTCGTGCCTACCTGCTATTCAGTTCCAATCCTAGTTAATGTTTTGCGAGATGACAACGTATTTTTTTTTCTGATGTGTCATGTTCAGTTGTATTTTTAGCCTTTTTAAATTGTGGGTGTAAGTTACTCATAATACTTATGTTTTTATTTAGTAAAAAAATGTTTATTTACAATCAGATTACGATCGTTCGTGGCTTTGTCTAGTTATGAATCATACGACAATGTATGAGTAGGAGCAACACTTTAACGTATTAGAATAGAATACCCTTACAGTTTACATAAATATATAGTTTACATAATACATCAATTGAATTACCGTGTACAAATGGCAGCCTTACCGCTAGAAATCAATTTCTTCCAGACAACCTAGGGATAGGAAAAAAAATATATTGTAAAAAAAAACAAATATGAATCCATGGGCAGTTAGGTGCGAAAAGAGAAAAGAGAAGAAGAAAAAAAAAATTTAAAGTTTAAAAAAGTGAATTCGACATACACACAAATTACATATTTACATTTCCATTGAAAAATAAAATTAAAATAAATAAACGACACAACTTGTTATAGTAAAATATGTTTACACACATAACAGACTATGATGACAAGTAATGATCTTTGACCATTTTTTTAAATACCGACAAAGATTTGGCACGCCGTATAGTCGTCGGCAAAGCATTCCACAATCTGACAGCCTGTACCGTAAAGGACTTATCGTAGAATCTTGTAATATGAGTTGGTACTGCCAGTTCCAGAGATTCAGATGACCTCAGGGATTTTAGATGTGTGTCACTGAGGAAAACAAAGCGTTCCTTTAAGTAAGGTGGAGTAAACGGATGAAGTATGGAAAGAATATGAGCATTCCGTCGAAGGCGAATCGGGAGCCACTTAAGCTGATTACGAAATTCAGAAACATGATCATATTACAAGCCTGCTTTTATTTATATTTAGATTCCACATATTAAAGGCACAGTCAAGACACAGATCAAGAATACAACAACAACCGCTAGCAACGCGTCGTACCAACTCAGAAACCTTTGAGAGCTCATACACAACACTTTATTGAAGGTACGACACGATAAAATGCATAGTTTACGATTCTATAAAGGACAAACAGACAAACATTCATTGTTATATATATATAGTTTATGATCTACAATTTAAGTTGCTAGACTATGCAGTGGCTTTGAACAGATATTAATAGAAACTGCAAAATCATTTGACTTCCGCCAACTAATTACTAGCTACAATAAAATTGTGAATTAATTAGGCAGTCTAACTAATGTTAAGTGTTTGACTATATCTACAATTATTAAAGTTGATATGATGTTAATTTAGAAAAGAAAGTTATCCACATGGCTTAACTCAACTATCCGGTATAATTTTATCTTTATATCAGTAGGAATATACACCTGGTATTAATCAAACTGACGCTCCCAAGCAATAACCCAGTAATCAAAAAATCTAAATTTTACAAGAGAAAAAAATCCTGATTTTATCGAAAATCTTTTCAACGAGTGGGACTATTCAAGTCCATTCATTGATGTATCAAACGAAAGCTATTTTTTTTGTGAAACGTAACTGTGCTATTAATATGAAACTCCTTTTATTCAAAACTAAGTACTTTATGAAAAAAAAATTACCAAAAATTCTGTATATAGAATATTATAGTAATAGTGTATAGTTACGTTTGTAGAATTGTTGCAGTAAAAGTGTCAGTATTATTTCTCAAGGTATTGGTGATACGTAACGTAATACCACTGAGGTATTGTGGTAATTCAATTCAATTCAATTCAAATTATTTATTTCGGACTTATTCATACATCCATATTACGTAATATCAAATAGTTTCAAACAGTGAAGTTTATATTACGGCATATGAATATTAAAATAAGTTCAACAAAAACGCCGACAGTTACCAAAAATCTTATAAAAATTATTTACGCCAATTTCGTTTTTTGTACGGACCTTTCACCGATATATTTTGGTTTTGAATTCCCAACAATAGACTTTCATTTTATTGTATCTTAGTGAATATTATTAGGAACAATATGAATAAAATTGCCCAGGTATATTCCACTGGTCCATAGATGTCGAATTCGACATAACAGCACAACACAATCCCAAAATAGCACATTACCGAGGTTTTGGTTCGGAGCGTCGATGTCATCATTATCTCAGCCATTAGACGTCCAAAGCTGGACATAGGCTATACTCAAGGTAGTCGACAACATTAAGTCCTTTATTGTACGCAGTCTACGTCTTCCTGCAATCTTCACCACTTCGTCGGACCAGCTTTTAGGGCCCGCCAACTTTGTGCTTTCCAGTACCTGGTCGCTACTCAAGAACTTTACGGCACCATCGGCCGCCTTTACTGCGAGCAGTGTGCATTATTTTCAATTATTCGCATGTAATAGGATAATTAATTTTATAGTCGATAACGTATTGATAGTATTGATTACACGTGGACTTCCTAGGTTTGTCACCGTCAGAATAGGACAGCAATTCAATGTTTGAATATAGCGATTTGAATGCCCCTCAATTATTTGACAGCTACATTTCTATGATGTTCGTGGTTATTCTACTATATAACGTAGCAATTGTAAATGTTAAATGCAATATTCTGTCGTATATTGGAAGTTGACAAATAACTTCATGCATGTTAAAGCTTGCACCCCACCTCATTAACAAACTCGTGTGCTGCTAACAGAACCGTTTACTGAATATTCAACTGTTGTGAGTATTTAATTACAATGAGATTCTTGAGTTTCTATCGGAAAAGGGCCTAAAGTTTTTCTTTTGTTTCATTTTAAATATCTGCCCAAGGAAGCGCCCGAAGAGGTGCATATTCATGGGCGCTTTCCATTGGCTGATCTGTCTGCTCCTACCGATTTGTCATCAAAAAGAAGGTTTATGTTTTCCTACATATTTTTATAGATAAATAACAATAATCAGTTTTCAGAAATTTATATTTCGAATGTCATTATTTCGTACGTCATTTATTTTAATAATAAGAGGAATACAAAAAAAATCACTGATTTGTTGTTGCGTCACTTCACAAAACGAAATTTACTTGATTTTGGAAATCGATTTCGAAAATGTTATTCTTGTACGTATGTATTTGAATTATGTTTTTTTTTGTGGACATATCTAATTTGAGTCTATCTTCGGAGTTTGAAACGTAGTTTGATAGGACAAAGCTAACTTTTGAGTGATTTTTAATTTAGTTTAGAGAGTTTTAACGACAGGATTAGCAAGATTGACCACGAAAATTGTATATGGGGAATGCGGACAGTAAAATATAAAACAGTGTTATATATGAATATACTGCTATTATTACGTAATGATTACGCAGCAGATTACAAGTAAACGTCCAGATAGCGTCATGTACGCTAAAATGGTAGGTGTTTATTCATTCGTCATGTTTGAACTAACCCTAATGTTAAAATATAAAGATATATAAACCAAATTATGCTATATTAATAAAAGTAATGGTTAAATTTTTTACGCCCATGAGATCGATGCTTATTATGATTTTAATGATATCATTGCTTTATTCTTTCATTTTGCACGCTTAGTTACTTAACTGTTACTTTTTACTTAAAAGCCACATTTCAGGAGAGCCACATTTCGGCATGAATGGGCCCGGTTCGACTGGATTAATACCACGGCATCACAGAAAACTTTTGTAAAATAGCGCTTACGTTGTATTTCACCGAGTGAGTGAGGACACCGTAAGCCCATACTCCAACCCCTCCCCCCATCCCGCACCCCAGGCCCCAAAGGCGGTTGCGGGTGTAATCGCTTACATCAAGCGATACGTATGATCGTTTGCCCCTCACTCCATAGAAAAAAAGACTACTGACCAAGAAACTTAAGTTTTCTTGTTCACAACGATTGTATATTAATCAACAGCTTTTAATAGCCGTCAGGTGGTTATAATTATCTCCTTCAAAAGAAGGTTTTGATCTACCATAAAACACTGGTCAGACGGATGGGTATTTTCGGACGGACTAGTTTGTTTCAAGATTTTCTTCTATTTGCACAGTTTGTTCAAGGAAACAAACTAATCCCATGGGTGTCGTAAGTCTAAGAAGACTTACGACACCCATGGAATAAAAAGGCATGGTGACACTTCATATTCTTAATCCATCACAACACAGGCAAATACTATACTAATGACTAAATTAATGTTCACATGTCAAAACATTATATCTATTAAATGTTTAAAACTAAAAATATCTATTATATATTTATCTATATAAATAAAAATGAATCGCCGAATGTATGTACGCGCATAACTTCCGATCAAACAAACAAACAAACAACAACCCATAATGTCCCACTGCTGGGCTCGGGTCTCCTCTCAGGAGAGGGTTAAGGCCATACGTCCTTCGACTTCGTAACTTCCGATCGACTGCGCCAAATAGAATGATTCTTTTTTTATTTATTAATTTTTGTAAGGACAAGGTTTGTATAGGATCAAATTTAAAGATAAACGTAAATGATATTTTTAATACGCGACTGTACACTACCTGTGAGAAACTGAGGCGGGCATAATTACTAAAAAGAGTTTTTCAGAAATTTAGGACTCTCCGTCTCTCTTTTTTCCATCATACATATACTTTTAGCTTGTCCCGTACTGAACCAATTCAAGGCTGACTGGTAGATAATGCCGTGTGGCATTTAGTCCGCCTCGTGCAATTGTAATGCAAGAAGTATAAAAAAGTGGTGGTACGAAATCCGCCGATTTAGCTAGTTATAAATAAAGAACTATGACTAGCATAAACAGTGTCTGCAATTTTCTTCGAATAGAATGCATTTTCCAGCCAGGCAATATGAATTTAAATTTTCCCATTTTGTTTCTTACTATGTGTTATAATATTATTAATTATAATATAAACAATAAAATACATTTAGAGTAACACAAAATTAAAGCCGAACCTAAAGATAACAGGCGATGGAAAATTAAATCACAATTTGTGGAGATCATCTTTCTGATTTTACTTCACAGATGGTTATGAAAGATGCTAGTTTGTCATATTTTAGGACACCGATCGTTGGTTCAAATGCGCATTTGGCAAACTTTTATATTTCTGTGATATAATGTTCTACAGGAAACTGTAACTCCAATAATAAAATATGAATGAGTGTAATAAAAAAATTCAAGCCTATGAAGTTATGGCTGCAGTCTTATGGCATTTACATTTTAATAAGAAATGTTATGTTCCTATTTTTGGTAGGAAGTCTTAAAATAATAAAAATGAAAGCGCCTCACAAACACCAACAAAAATTGCCGACGCACATTAAAATGCTAATAAACTTTAAACGTTTTTAATTTCGTGACATTAAAACTGTCCAAATTAATTAAGAAATGACTATGCAAAGAACTTCAACATACCGTGAAGGATTTATTTTCTCATTTTTAATAAGTTCCCGAAATAATTTTTGGTCGGATTACAAGGATTTCCTTTTCTACGAGTTATAAATACCTTTCATTTTAATGGGAAGAAGGTTAAAATATTGTGTTACATGGGGTATAAAACATTTTAATGGTTCCCTTTATGTCATTATTTCGAATTCATGGTTAATTCACTGTCCACTGGTTTATATCCTATATACTTATTTATATCTATATACAGCTTTCATTATCGTTAGTATTTCTTATCATAAAAACCAGACAGAATAAAAAGTAAATGTTTAGCAACTTCTTCACCTTGTTTTACATACACTAACTAATTTTAACTTACACTTTATTCACTTATTTCATTTAAAGTATTCAAACATTCATATTTTAAACGAGTGCTATTAACATCATTTCCCTATTTATTAAACATAGAAAAAAAATTAAAAATATATACCTGAATAAGTAGTAAGTAGAGTATTTAAAAAAACTGACCAGTAGTTTAAGCGCTACGGTGTAACAAATATACAAAGAACGACAACATTATTAACCTTCCTTTTGGCTTCGGCGTAATCGGAATAAATCTTAATCAATTACAATAACATGCATTCTCAATATTTACTTTTCAACCTTAAAGTGAGAAATATACCCCTTTTGTTCTGTAAAGGTAACAAGGGTTTGTAAACGTAATGGATACCCTTTACTACACGTATATAACTCAGATTGTTAAATAAATTTTCTATCGCTCCTAAATCGGGTTATGTTTTAATTTATTAATTTAATTTTTATGTTTTTCGAGTGGGTTATGGGTAAAGTTATGGGTAAGCGAGAAAATTAGAACCTCCATGTTTTCGGGTCGTTTAAAATAATGACGAATATCACTACTCGTAGACATACTTACCATGAAACATTCACAACAAACATCCCTCGATATTCTACATATTTAAATGTTGATTCAGACCACAGTTCACAGTTTTTATCCTGAAAGTTTAATGTACTAACTCAAATTGCAAAATTTTCCACTGAAATTAATAGAGTCGTAATATAATTAAAGCTCTTTATAATCTAGTTATTTGTTTTATTTTTATTATAAGGTTAACATTCAAATTAAAGGATCCTTATTCATTTGCATATAAATGACTACTAGACCTCATATTATTTTGGTTTTATTCATTGTCAAATATAACTTGAACTATTATTATATGACTTTCTGTATTTAATAGGTGACATTGGACAAATAATGGATATACTCTTATTTTGTGTGCCACATATTGTTAAGTATACATATATACGTACTTTAGTTGTTTGCGTTTCTTGTCCTATATATTATATGCTTGAGTGTTTGAATTTTTACACTTATACGCCATTTGTCATATTTTTTTCAATTACGTATGGTTCAATTTCAAATACAATAATCGCCGTGAGCTATACGACCGCCAATTGTTGTATTAATTAATTTTGTCACTTATTTTATGTAATGTTTTGTAATAAGTACGCAATGAATATAAATAAATAAACAAAACAAATAAAAAAAAGGCAGCAGGCTGCTCTAAGACAATCGGTTTATTTGTTGTCACACTTAAAAATAGTAGTGAAATGAGAACTTCTATTTATTTATTCTTTATTCGTATTTCAAGCTACTTGAAAAATATATAAATAATGACAACTGTAAAGTAGTAATAAAAACATATATTCTCAGAAATCATTTTTTTTATTGACAAAATGATTCTAATCTGTCTAGTGCAGACAATGCAACAATACCACATGGTGGTCCACACCATGGCGGCCTAGTGATGCTTCTGCATTTTTGGGCCACAAGTTTGCCACTCACCAACGAAACACGATTGCACGAACGCTGTAATTTTACTGCTGTTGATTTTCTGGTTATCATTTGTTTATGGTCCTAGAGAGCAAACGAGTAAAATTGATCACTTATCGCCTCCCTTAGACATTTGTCACGCTTGTGACAGATGTCCGTGTTGACGCAATTTAAGCCTAGAGTAAAAGAGATCGGAGCCCCGAGTAAAGGGAGCATTTTGGGGCTGCAATCTCCACAAAACTCTTTATATCTTAACTCACTCGGTGAAAAACTAAGAAATAATTGTTTAACATCGTTTCTGTGAAGCTATGGTTTCACAAAGGTTAAACCGATCCATTTGTTACCAGGCATAATTTTTCCTCGTTAAATCTTATATTATATAGAAATTATATAAAAAAGAGTACATCTATTAGTATAAGAAATATAATAATGAAAACAGTCAGTTTACATTAATATTATAAGTCATTAGTTTTGAAATTGATTAGCCTGTTTATCTAAGTAAACATTTTTTTTAATTAAAATAATGAGTCTATGATGGCTTGCATATCGCAAAACTGTCTTGACAATTATTTTTATTTTAGTAATTTTATTGATCCTTTTTTTTCTCAGGCAAACCATTAGATTACTTATTAAATAACCTTTATTTTACTACAAATTTCGATTGGTTATTAGCTCGCTGTATTTACCTATATTGATTTACATGTTCATACGCTACGTTCGAAATTACATAGAAACAAGTAAGCAAGCCAACTTAAGCCTTTTCGCTAAATATAAAATAAGCATTTGGGACCAAATTTAGTTGGTTGTCAATAGAGTGAAAGGAATGAAAAAAATATATTAAAAATTAATTTAACTTTGATAATAGTCACGAGAGTTTTCCGATGGCAATCCATCACAGATATGCTGATTTATTCATAAAATTTCATAAAAATGTTTGATCTCTGGTCTGGTTATCAGATATGTGTAAGTCGATCTTCACCGGCCCTTGTACTATACTATATGTATTTTTTTTTCAAATGTGTCGGTACACATGTAAACTAGAATGTGGATGCACTAAATCCTCTTATGAAATAGTAATTTGAATGAGGATGTAGTGCATCCTCTGCTTTGCTACTTCACAGCACTCGTGTACTTTCAATTCAAGGAATCAATTACTTTTAGGCCAACGGCGCTCAAACTTTAAACTTATCTATTTACTTGAAGTTTCGTGTTTAAGTTAAATATTTTACTTTACGTGTATATACGTTTTATTCATATAAATTATTCGCTTCAATAAATTTGGGTGACTACAAGCTAGATAACTAAAGAAAGTAACTAAAGATTATAATTTAATTTTCACCCGTATTAAAAAAAAACGAACCAAAATATCAATATAACATCTACTAGGATGGTTTGAAGAGTCCGTGCAAAACTAAAAATTAGTGAATTTTTAGTTTTTAACATAATTTCCTTTTAGACTAATACACTTCGTCCAACGATACTCTACGAGTACTTTATTGATCAAGGGTTCAATAAAATCGGAAGGCCGAATAATAGGATTTGTCCAAGTTTTTAAAATAGGTAATTGTTGCTGCAATCAACTCCTCGTTTGAAAACCTTTTTTTCACCAGCCTAGTACATCATCTTATTTAACATCTATATTATCATTTTCTCGTTTTATTTGATCAAATCAGCACAATTACGTACATTTTTTTACTGAATATTCCCACATTATTTATTTAATTAATAATTAGTTACACAAGTGGTGACTAACGCAGCATTTTATTTATGTAATTAAACGTTTCCGTTAAGAAATGGTACATTCCTAGCAAGAAAATAACAGTACACTATTTTACTCTGAAATTAAATAATACATTATTACAAATAGCTTGTTCCCGCCTAAAAGGGCTAATCTAACATTGAGTAACACAGACCTAACATAATTTCTTGGAAGAGTAAAAGCAAGTAAATCGTAAAATCAAGGTTTATATCTTCCGAAACGGGCCAATTGGCCGACATAAGCTGTTCTAGTCACGTGACATTAAAGTAAACAATAGTGGAACATGTTAGCATACTGTTTCGATCGGGATCGGAGCCAGCAGTTCAGCAGAAAACATGGAAAACACTGTTTGATGTCTCTATTATGGCACCAATTGTGCTGTAAAGTTACGAGGTGAAAAATATTGAGAGAAAGGTAATATAGTATGTTTTTAAATAAATGATATACTCAGTAGATACTATGGTATACGCCTCTAATATCCGTTTTGAGCCATTTAAAGGAATTTCGAAAATGCGACAACCTGCCTTCAACTGATATTGGATACATCGTCGGGCGTACAGAAATGGGCTTTGTAAAATTTAATTTACTTTTGGTCTAGTGGTTAGTAATACTTGCCGTTTAGCATGAGGTCGTAGATTCGATTCCCATAGAGTACAAATAATTTATAGCTTTAAATATGTATTTTTGTATCTAAATAAGTATATTTATCAGTAGTCCAGTTACCATGGTACAGGCTCTGCCTAGTTTAAGGTAAGATTGCCCACTGCTACATCCCTGGAATATCAATTCCCATCTATCATAGAAGATGTAAACCACACCCGAAAACACCATTATCGATATATTCAAGGTGCCGGATGAACAACATTTTAAACTGTCAATTACAGTTACACAAATAACATTCTGGGAAGCCACGTGGCGTGTCATCTGAAGTGGTCATCGGCGACAAGCTTAGTGGGTGTAAATTAGAATAGTTAAGAGTGTAGATCTCCACGTTCAGCTTGATCGATGACTTGAATGTACATGATATGGAAACGTGATAGGTTACATAACTTTAATGAGATCTAGTAAAGATAAAAATATGTTTCAGTGATAAACAAATAACTAAACTACTTAATTAATAAATTGTTTTACTTTTCTGCAGTGTTTTGTATTTATCTGCGAATTCAGGCTCTAAGTCCATGAATTACAATTATATTTTATGTGGTTATATTTCTCTAGCAAACAAATTATTTTAGAATGTTTCCCGATAGTTGACACACGTAAAAATTCTGTGCAATCTGGTTTCAAAGCCAGGGTCTAAAGTCCCTAATACACCGTCAAATGTTTAAAATTACTATGAGTCAGTGTATCTTTTTGTCGAAACGTGATTCAAAACTATAAACTACAAACAGCTATTAGAGTCATCTGATATAATTCTAATATATAAATGGATAATTCAAATTATCGAGATCAAATAATCAGTACATTTCACAAGAAACAACATGAGTCAAGGGAATGTGAATCGACGCAGTTCTGTCAACTGTCTGGTTTACGATTGTCCCGTTCATTAGACTGACCACTCCTGTCTTGTCTTAAACTAAATAGGCAGATAGTGACGAGATAGGGCTTGTTAGTAATTTAGAATGTACTCTACATGAATCAGTATTCAAATAACCTTGTTACAATATGATAAGAGACGACTCATAAGTACAATAATATGTATCAGAGAGCGATAGATTTTAAATAGCATTAATTATGATAATCGATATTTATGTTTTTGTGTCATGCCGTCTGTGGTATATATAATATACAATATTATTGTCACAAATTTAAGGAGCCATATGGTGTATTGATATAGAGTGATACTGAATAATTTCCTCATTGACAAATTAATCATATTAACGCCGTTATAAATATGTGAAGAGAAAACGATGACTGCGCTATGATATAAAGGGTTTTAATGATGTTCGGTGTTCAGTCAGAAGTAAAGAACTTCAATCGCCATGAGTATCTTTGCCAGTATTCTTCTCATAAGGCCCTAAGCATTTAGGAAAGTGGAAGTTATGGATCGAAACCGGCAGGCAGTGAATTTTGGTGTTTTCACCTAATTCACCTTGACAATAGAGTACATCTGGCGTCTGTTTGTGTCGATCTATGTTCTTATTTGTAGCTTATATTTAAAGTTCATAAATATCACTTAGTGTCTTTATTGAATAAATGATTTTGAATTTAAATATGAATGAAATTGGTCACATAAACAGATTGAATCGAAATAATAAAGTAAATAAATACAAAGCTAAAATATGTCAAAATAAATAAATTTTCTTAATATATATATACCCATTCAATTATCACAACGAATAATCGACTTTTATCTACGAAGGAAGTCGACTAAAAACTATTCAGTCCACTCACTTCGCATCAATATCGAGATAATGTTGGTTCAAGAAGCAGCGAGTTTACTTATCTCGCTTAGAGATTCCAAAAGCTTTTAGATTTTAAAAGTGGACTTGGTATTTAAATTTATGCATTTTTGCGCCAATTTTACATAGCTTGATCGGCTAACCATTGAACCTTTCAGTAGCTATTTAGAGACGGGAATTCCTGAATAACCCGTAATGTTTTACCATTCACGGTGTCTGGGTTATCGACCCGAGGCCGATGCCTGAATAATTTATGTCACTACCATTGGCAATGAGTGCATTTCTGTTATATGTACAATGATTGATCTTTAATGTTCGTGGTACAAATTACAATATGAAATCGGTTAAATGAATTACTGACTGATTAATTCTCAGTGCACTCAGGATTGTTTTAATTTGGCACGTGCTACAAAGATTATATAAATTGAATAAATCGGTTGAGCCAAATTTGACGTGTTGTAATTCGTTTAAGAAGCCGGGTAACCTAAATATTTTTTTCGTTTTAAGTTACCCCTACTCAAGATTGCACTGGGGAAGGTGACAATTACCCAATCTTAGATTAAAAGTTTTTTAATTTTAATTAGTAACTTAGTAGTTTAAATCTGTACATTTGGACACAGTACATTCTATATTCAATGTAAACAATAAACTACTAAACATATATTTTTTATAAAAGTTAGCAAGAACAATAAAAAAAATTACCAAAACAAAACGATTATATGAACTGAACCAAACTGAAGTGGGAGCACACGAAAAGCATCAGTTTTCAAATAAAAAAAGAATCATCAAAATCGATTCACCCAGACGAAAGTTATGAGGTAACAAAAAAAATACAGCAAACTTTTTTGATTTTGGTTAAATTTACTTTAACTAACTTTAGTTTCCAAATTACATGAACTTTAAATTCAAGTTGTCTCTTATTATTATATTATTTAAGTCTAATATTTTATTCATGAAAACAAAAAAAAATAGTACTTGAACTTACATTACATTTAAACTAATATTATAAAGAGATGAAGTTTGTGAGTTTGTAGAGAGTTATATCTGGTTTTATTGAACCGATTTTGGAAATCTTTTACCAATAGAAAAGTATCAAAGGATAGATATTTGTGAGTATCAAAGGATATATATCAAACGCAAAAAAAATTACAGCGATATCCAACATACAAGCAGGTGGAGCCGGCAAAAGCTGGTCATATATATATTACAGTTAGTATACAAAAATTGCACAAGTCATGACGTTGAAACACTATCTTTAATACATTTTAAAGAGACAATGCCATACACATTTTTAACACCTTCGTAAAATGCTGCTGAGACTTATGAGTAATCAGTGTAACTGTGTAGGTAAGGTTACAGCTTTTAAATACAACCTAAGCATATTAGTGAATCGGGACTTAACCGCTGGATTAAATTAAACCTATTTTGTTTATTCAATGATTAAATTACTGTGTATGTATTCAAATAAGAATAAAATCATGACTATCAGCAGTCTGATTACTGTAGTACAAGCTACCTACATCGATAGCTGAATATCATCTATGAGATAATGTGTATATTTTATTATTATTATTATAATGTATATAATATAGAAAAAAAATAACGACTTGAAAATACCAATTATGGGATTAAATCAAATTTATTTTCATAACTTGGCTCTGAATCCTAAAACCAAGTTCGATTGCAGACCTAGTGATCTAAGCCGTTGACGTATTGAATCCAATTTGCTGTCGTTTATTTTATCATATCTGTAATTTGAACTCAAGTAGCAATACGTTACAGTTAAAACCAATCTTAATATAAAGCATCGTCGAAATTCTAATATTAATCCAAATGGAAAGTTTACAAAGATCTATAAAAGACTTTGTAAACCTTCTTTTTAAATAGTGTAGGTACTTAATAACTAAATGTAAAACTCTTTAAGCTCTATCTCAAAGTGAGCATTACTTAGCATCTAACTACGGAGCTTGTTTCAATAAAGTGGAATATTAAAACCTCTTTTGAGAAAAGTGTTCAGACTTTAACACTTTTCATGTAAATTAAGGTAAGTGTAGATTCATTATACCGAGGTTTTACTCTGCCGTCTCGAGTAAGCGTTAAATAATGATAGGTATTGGCGAAGCACGAAATGATACCACAAAAAATACGTAATATTGCTTTCATGGCAACATTAAATATCAGTTATTGAAATTAAAAATAAATTTAGATTAAATGGAGTTTTTGATTGCGTTCATGTTGTAACTTATTATGAAAGCTACCGATAACATTACATATCAATTACGATATGTACGCAAAAACAAAATTACTTTTTAATAGAGCCTTGTGTGTAAAAAGGATTTATCTCGAATGGCGTTCTACATATCCATTGAAAAAGAATATGGCAATTTAAATAGTAATAAAAGTAGTTTTTATTACAAAATTTCTACTTTATTCTATTATTTTCACTAGACATTTTACTTTACTTATTTTTTCTTGCTGTACTGTCATGAACTTTTTTTGTAAAGAGGATGCAAAGGAGAAAATAAATCTCCAATCTAGTAACTGTTATTGAGCATAAAGATTCTGACGATGGTAATAAATAAAATAGTTAAATAACTTTTTTATCTATTTTTCGGATCACTATAGAGTATTTTGTAGTCCAGTGACGCTAAATACTAGTTTGAGTATACAGGCCCTGTTGTCCGAAGATCCCACGATCTTGTAAATGAAAACATGCTCATAAACCAATCAGATTTTTATCATATTTACTTTGCAAAAGCTCATTAAAGTATCACATATATTAGAACGCTGAACTCCTTTAAGGTTTATGACAAAAAGGTCCTAAGAAACTACCTAACAACGTTTTTAAGAGTAGAATTTACTTTTATTTCATCACTTTGAATCAGGTTAGCTAAAAGGCCTTTTCCATTTACCAATTAAGAAATAGAGAAACGATGACAACGAGACCTTTTAGGGAGATAGGCATAGAAATGATTTTTGCTACGATTTTAAAAATAGCCGGCAACGGTCTGTTTAGTAGACTTTTGAAACTTTGAAATAAAAGTCTTTACAGCAAGTGAAAAATGTCAGACTATTTGATTAATTTACACTAACAGGCCATTTAACGGACACTAGATCGAACGAGAGTAAAGTAAACCAATAAGGGTATATTATAATATATTCTTACGGTTTTTCACAAGTTCGAGTAATAATTATAGTGATTTTGAACATAATAATAATTATTGTTCTGAACATAGTAATTATTTTAAGGATTTTTTAATGTTATAATGAGGCAATATAAACAAAACAGAACTACTCTGTTATGTTTAGGCAGATATAATAAATATCACATAATACAATCCTAGTACGCATACTATTCATGCAAATTAGAATGAGGGGGCTCTCCATAACGGTTGGGAAGATGCCTCGAACAAAGGCTTTGTTGGCTTATAGCCTAAGTACGGAATAATGAAAATGTGAGCAAGACTGTGTGCGCGTCGAGCGATGAAAAGTAAAAAAATGCTGATTCAATATATGAGTTCGGAATTACGGCATTTCTCGTTAGCAAAAAAGAGCAGTTGATCCTTTTACTTTTATTTGCCTTTTAAGAATACTATTAGCAGTAAGTATGATCTAGTTTATACATGTTTTTTTCTGTGCAGAAATACCTCCGTATACCATCTATACTGGTGGTTATATCGGGCTCGAACTGATGAAAAACAATACGCCGTCTACTGCATGCAGATGGACTCCTCGTGAGTTTGAACCTCCTGTTTCTGCTAGAGCTAAACCTTTATAACGGGTCTTACAAAAATTACAGCACCTTTTTAGTTTTTACAAACATTACCGGGGAAGAGCCATGTTGCGACACGAATGGCTCGACGGCCGGCTCGACGACTCGGTGTGAAACAGCGCTTGCGCTGTGTTTACCAGGTGAGTGAGGATACCGGAGACCCATACCTAACCCCTTCCCCCGGTAGGCCGGCAACGACGCCTCTGGTGTTGCGGGTGTCCATGGGCAGCGGTAATCGCTTACCATCAGGCTATGCATCTGCTCGTTTGCCTCCTATTCCATAAAAAAATACACCTAACAGATATCTAGAACTATTAAACAGATGTACTTCTTCTATGGTTATCTAGATTTAAAAAAAACCAAATTATTTTTCCATCTATAATTATGTTACTTAATATTATTTCTAATGTAGGAATATATTATGTGGTTACGATTCTTCTTACTCGAGATTTCTCCCGGTTTTTCCTCTTAATTCCTGCTCTGAAACATTTATAGAAAAGGAGTTTCAGATTCCCTCGAATTTAAAAATGCTGTCCCCCAAAACCGTCGAGACTATTGTGCGTGTATGTATTGCTGCCTGTTTTTGTAGTATATGTATGTTAATGTCTGTATCTAATTTATTTATGTATCTGTGTATACTCTTAGCTACTTGTTCCTATTACTATTGGGATTGTTTCTGTTTGTGGGTTCCATAATCATGATATTTTATAATAATGATATTTTATATTTACAGTTTTATTTAGTGGAATAAACTATTAAAATTATTAACAGGTAACATAAACTATCAAAATTATTGTTACAAAAATCAATCGCGATCTTGCGTTAAAAAATAAAGATGACAAGTTAAATATTTAGTTAGTTAGACGTTACTGAAAAATCAATTTCTTAACTGACTATTGCGTGGTCATTCATCGTCTATATATTAAAAGTAGAAATACTGACTACACGGTTGGCTTAGTGGTTTCAGTGGTGGCCCAGCACACGCTGGCGGTGTGCCCCGCTTGGACGCCGCAGCGTCGGACCCTCAATGCAGTCATCGGAAGAGATCTTTCGCTGCCGGCCGTCGTACGCTCCATGGCCGGCGGCAAGAGCAGTTTTAACGCGGTCGCAACCTTCTGCGAAGAAGTCATCTCGCAGAAGGAGGCGGCGGAGAAGGCCCGGGAGGACGATCTCCATTCGGACCCGATCCGCCGCCGGCGAAAAGGGCGGCTGAGGCGCGCCTACCAGCGCCTCATGCCGCCCTGAGTGTGGCCGCGNCAACCTTCTGCGAAGAAGTCATCTCGCAGAAGGAGGCGGCGGAGAAGGCCCGGGAGGACGATCTCCATTCGGACCCGATCCGCCGCCGGCGAAAAGGGCGGCTGAGGCGCGCCTACCAGCGCCTCATGCCGCCCTGAGTGTGGCCGCGGATGGGCGGGACGGGTTTTCCCCCCATCCGCTTCACAGGCCAGCCGTGAGGGGGCGACGTTACGCGTGTGCCGTACGTCGCCTAAATTGAGAGTCTTTACCATCAGACGGTGATCGTTTCAGTGCGGGCAAGCGCTGGAAGGGGTCCGGATGGCGTAAGAAAGCGGTTCCCGGATCTCTCCCGTCTCAGGCGCAGAGTGGCACACCGTGGTGGTTTAGTGGGTAGTCTGGCGAGTCAGTCAGGGGTCCCACACAAAGCAAATCCCCCGGCCCCGCGAGCGGGAGCGAGTTGAGTAAAGGCATTCCAACACGCACAAAAAAAAAGTGGTTACAGTGGTCGCCACACCGCTTCCTACTGCGCCAAGTTTTGTGGGTTCATCTTGTATGGGACAACACTTTGTGTGATCCATAAATTGTTGTTCTAAGTCTGGGTGTACTGTGTGTACCCGCGACACAGGAATTTATATTCCTAATGCGGGAGTTGTCTTTTAAAAAAGTAAAAAGAAAGAAATATATACTATTTCTCGTTTTAAAATATATTCATTTTGTAGTTTAATCGTAATATAAAAAAAAACAAGCCGTCAAGACATCACGTTTCAGTAAATCAATTAAAGATAACATAAATCACTTGATAGCAGATCGATACAAGGGGCCAATGACACATAAGGTTAACCCTCTCGATACTAGGAACACCCAGAAGCGAATCTTAAGCGGCTGAGCAAGTAGAATCCATTTTATATGTTACTGGTAACCCCAATAAATAAATTCAACTTGGTCGCCCGTCTTCAATTCAAAGAAAGAAACTGTTGGCGCTTGGCCAAGTTTTTACTATAGCCCTTTACTGTAGAATTGCTAAGAAAAGAATTTTAATCTTTCACGGTCAACCATATTCGCAAAGTGACCGTGTTTAATATTTTTTATCTTGAACAGTGTGTGTTGTTCATCAGTCACGCAGTACTAAAGATTTATTAGCTGTTTTATTTCGAATCATATTTTCACATCAAATCATTCGGTTCTGTCCACTATGAAAACAAATGTTTAACTTGTTTTTGTGTTTTTCACATTGTTTTTTATGTTTGCGTAATCACTACATAGTATAAAACAAAGTTGCTTTCTCTGTCCCTATATCCCTATGTATGCTTAAATCTTTAAAATTACGCAACGGATTTTGATGCGGTTTTCTTTAATAGATAGCGTGATTGAAGAGGAAGGTTTATATGTATAAACTAGCTTAGTCCCGCGTCGTTGCCCGCTGTTACAAGAGCGAACGCGGGTAACACCGCGGGTAGTGTAGTGGGTAGTCAGCTAGTATTAAATAAATAATTAAATGACTAATAAAAGTATCATACAGTTAGTTTTGATGAACATTCATTTTTATCTTTTTGTATGAATTTATTATGGTTATTGATATAACATCATACTTTCTTAGACGGCCCTTGTCTTTTATTTAGGAAGAAATAAAAGCTGTAAGATTTATATATTTAAAAATAAAAATAAACTTATCTTACCTAACTTATTAACTTACAGTATTTCGTCTACCTACCGTCTCCGGTGATTCCTTTTCATTTTGTTCCCACAGTTTAGTTTGAATTAAAAAAAGAGGAAAAGCAGCGGTATAATAACATGGAGGTAGTTAAAAATTTATATTTAAAAATTTCAGTAATTGCTACTTTAATAATGGTACATACACATATAGAACTCATTACTAAAACCGTAAAATAACAATATAAACAAAATTAATTTAAATGTTATTTGCTTTGCAATACAAACACTTTTCTATGTGGTACAATATGACCTATTTAAGTAACATTTGAATGTTGAAAAGACTACATACTAGTATTTAATTAACTATTACTGTTGTTACCTTGTTTTGTAGTTAATTAGGAACATGTTTATTTTGGTATATTTTAGTAAATACTTTTACTTTACTAATGTCTATTAATCTACAATCAAATGATCAAATACTTTGAATTCCGCTTCCCACATAAAAGTTTGTTGTCCTTAGAGACGTTTATGTTTACGATTTCGTCTGTTAGTTTTTTTACGTTTATATCCGTATAAACACCGACTATCTTCAGCGAGCAATAAACTCTGATCTACGATGATCCGTCCACAAGCTCACAATAATCTAAAAATAAAATCATAGGGCAAGGAAGTTAAACAAAAATAGATCGGTGTAATCCCAATGACACACTTCACTCACACTCTTATTCTTCGTTTTATTATTCGTGGTTGTATTCCTCGAAATCCCCTTACGGGTGGTCGTCTTAACTGCCACTTAATTTATTGTCATCGCTCGATACAGATGAACTACTAAGCTTATTAATTCTCTCGTCATTATTATTAATAATTTATGGAGCCAATAATTTATCTGTCGATTTATCAGAATGACGATAGAAGATTAACTGAATGACAAATCGAATATTTAATTAGATTATCAACCGCTGTCCCTTATTTAGTACTCTTCAATAACTCACATAATTATCAGAATTCATTAATTACTGTTACACGTAATCTTCTGGAACAGTTTATCGTTAGATTTATTGATCTTAACATGGCGACATTAATGTGATTTGAGGTCTTTGTGACGATGAAAGTACATGCGTTCGTATATTGCCTATTTATGCAATGAATGCATCAGCCGCTCACAGGTCTGTGCAGTTCTTAAAAGTTTTACAGTATAATTTTGAGTTAATATTTATGTAAGAGTACTTCACGCTGCAAAATTAAATTGTGTAGAGCTTTCTGAAGCCCATGTTTTATTTACTGGGTTTTCTTAGCATAAAATATCAAGTTTTTAGCCGCCACATGCTTTAGTTGCGCGCTAAAAGGCTGCAGAGGTCCGAGTCTAAAACGCCTGTAGGCTTATTTACATAAAGGAGAATAATTAATTGTAACTTAAAAGACAAAGAACGGCCGCTCTGTCGCTATTCATGTAAATGAAGTCTAGAATACAGATTTATTATCTTTGAATATTGCGTTCGCTGCAGTGATTTTTGTTCAAAGTAAGTTGTTGTTATGCAACTTTGTTGGTGTTATGGTACAGTTTATAATACTTAGTTTTCGTGTAAAATGATTTACACTACAGACGGTCTCACACAATTTTACCGCCTAATCTTCGAGTACAGGATATTAAAATAGCCACAAAGGATACTCTTGTACCTGTTTCGAAAACTAATATTGTTCCTAATAGCATTAAGTATTCAGTAATACAAGACGTGTCCAGCATTAAAACGGTTAGCGAAATTTCATTAGACACAACTCTATAGGGAGACAGACGATTTGTCTTGTCATCCAACAGTCATCATCTTGAGAACTAATTTGAATTTGTAATGAAACCACAATCACGTTTTGGTGTAAAATGTGAGGAATGGTATATCCTCGGTGAGATTAAGATCGAGCCTGCGGTGTCTACTTCCAAGTATTAAGTAATAAATTTTAGATTGCTACCGCATCGTTGATTATCGCGATTAATCCAGGACGTAGATTTAATAATAAGTATTTAATATTTGCCTAAAATAGATAGTGTCTATATTCCCCAAACTGGTGTATGAAATGTTTACTTGGGTGAAAGTTTTTTATTAATATTTTTTTCTTTTTCCTACTATTTGTGTGATACATTAATGAGAGCGTTTTTTTCTGTTTTGGTGGTTTTAATACCAACAGTACTCCAATAAAGAACGCGCTTTGCCCATAGCTATAGGGGGACTGAATTTTAGGATTTTTATTAAAAAATGTAACTTACAGTATCGGTATGTATCAGTAATGTATGGTGTGTAATTGTTGTATTGAATCATTTCTATGAAAACTTTAGTTCAGTTTAGCTAATAGTAAGGACATTCTGGTTCAGTGCAGCTTAATAAAGACCCTCAGGAATTTTATGAATTAAACACAGGTATGCAGTTATTTACAAAGTTTTGCCATTACCAAGTAGCGATAACTAATTCCTGATACCTATAGAACAATGAAACTCAAAAACAAACAAACTGTGTTCTTTTATGTGAAAGGTCAGACAACAAAGTATAATTTATCTTAAAAATGAATAAGGCTTATACGACAACAAAATAATGTCTATTCCATGCTAAATGCTAACGTTATATTCACTCAAATTTGCACGAGTTGCATTCATAATGGATATCTCACGAAGATATATATCTATAGAACTAGGTATCACTATCAATGAATGACATTGAAGAATGTGGTTTTAATCCCCTATGCGAAAAGAGAGATGTTATAAGTTTGACGTCGATGTGTCACTGTGTGTGTATGTCTGTCTGTGGCATCGTAGCTCTCAAACGAATGGAATAATTTCGATGCGGTTTTTTATTTGTAAGCCAGTTTCAATGCGGTGCTTCTAAGCTATGTTTTGTTAATATCGGTCAGTTCTTTTCCAAAGTGATGTAAGGCATTACTCGATTAAGTGCTTGCGGAGGGGTTTTTTTTTAATTATTTTAATTTTGCTTATCGTTCAACGATTAATTAACAAAGTATATCTAATACCTGATTAATAAACTTCTAATGGTATGGATAATAAGAACACCAACGGGAATGTGGACTCCGTAAGACCGGGATTGTTGGCGCTCTATGAGGGAGGGCTACGTTCATCAGTAGTTGGCAGTAGGCAGAAATTAACCCGCCATTGGGAACCGACCGGGTGATCCGAAAAAATCGAAATATTTTGATTTGACGTCGACATGTTCTGCGATTTCAAATTGCTGCCTCATTTTACGTCCCTCACCACTAGTTCTTCCAATAACAGCAATACGCACTCACGTTCCAGAGTTTTGGTCTCATTCCAGTCCGTGAGACCGACGTCACCAATTACGTAAGGAAATTATTAAGAGATAAAAATGCATACCGTTCTTAAACTTGGTAAAAATCACTATTCTTAAGCTTCGTAAAAAACACTAAAATAAGTGTAACATTTTCTTTTATTTTCACGATAGTATTATACAATCATTTAATTAATCAGACATTTATTTATTTTGATGAAAGATATTTCACGAAAATATGTGATAAATGCTTACAATTGTTTCATAATATCTTATGAAAATGAACGACGTCGCATTGAATAGCTTCGTGAAGCCATACCATCTGGTGAAGATCTGTCACAAACATCATCTGAAGCTGAAAGGGATGTAGTGTAATGCCTAGTATCACGACGAAATGCATGGCGAAGAGGATTTGAGTGACAAAGAATCTTCAGGCTACAATAATTCCTCTTTTAGTTGGGAAATGAAAATTGTACCAAATGGAGTACAGTGAATTTAACGTCACCAATGGCGGGTTAATAAGAATACCACAAATAAGATGGAGACCAATTGATAAGCACGAGTTTTTGTTAAAATAAACTATTCCAACTTTGCCTGGATATCACAGATGTATATATTTGTCTTTAAAGTATTTAATCTACGCTGTTAGATAAATACAAGTTTCGATCCTGTACTGAAGACAACTTCTCGAAAGTTTCAAGAAAGACATTGAATTTTCTTAAGTGAACTAAAAAAGCCGGTTAACATCGATAAATTGACATAAAAACGGCGCAAAGAATCACTATGCTAACAATACAAAGATATCCCGTAAGTGCAAATGATAGCTACAAGTTGAATGTAAACGCGCTGAGCACACACAAAGGTGTCATATTTTATAAAATGAATATCATTCATATCGCAATTTAACTTCAGTTTTAACAATTTATGAGCAATAAGTTTCCAATGGTTTTCAGTTTTAAACTCTTTGCAAACTGAGGTAATACCTCTTTATTGCACTTTTTTTTATTAAGAAACAAGAAAATGTTGAAAACTATAACCCGACTACATTAAAACTTTAAGTAAAATTTAAGTTGCCTGTATCACTCCGCTTATTATTATGAATCTATTTACACCTGATTCATTAAAATCGGTCTAGTAGTTTAGACGCTGGTGGAGCATACAACCACATAAAGACCGTCAAAAATATTCTTTCCTTTTTCAGTTAAGAAGGACAACTTTCATAGTAAAGCAAATAGTTCTGTTAGTCCTGTATTCTGTTAAACATTATTATTTTGCTACAAAATGAATGAGAACTTATATTAAAGCTAGAGCCATATTAGGCAAACTCATTTTACTGGCTCATATTAATGTTTGTTTTTCTTAGTTGGAGCACAAACTCACAGCTGGGTAAGCGGGAGATAGCATCCTTCTGTATGTTTACTGTGACTGTTTTAGAAAAGTACAGAAACTAGTTTAAATAAATAATTATTTTATACAAACGATCATATTATAGTCTCTATTTTAAACACGTTGATCTATAAATCTGGTATTCAGATTTGAATATTTCGATTTGTTTCTGGAAGAACACGATAATAGCCAATATATATTTCACATCACATTAGCTATCTTAAAGGAAAATTAAAGTAATTATACAATAGTGTTCATTTCTTTTTAGGTGCATAATGTGCCCGGTAGCGTAGTGGTAGCGTATTCGATTGCTGAGCTTGAGGTCTAGGGTTTGATTCCCAGGTCGGAACAATGTTTGAATGGTCTGAAAATAGTTATTTCAAAGTTTAGGTGTTTTCTATGTATTATATGTACCTATGTATTTACAAAAAAAGTATGTAAGTATTCTATCCGTCAATCTTGCTTTCAATTATTTCGTTCATCTGCTTAGTTGTATACCTGATGTCCGAAATATTTATTTATTTGTATCACAGAATTTAAAAACTTTCAAAGTTAGCAACCCATTTTGTATCTGATTATTTAAAGTTAAAGGTCAAAAGCTATGTAACAAAACAGTTTTAGGACTAAAAGGTTAACCACAGTGCATAATTAAATTGCATTTTAATTATGCACTGTGGTTAAACTGCGGATAAAATAAATCACAGTCATGTTGTCTAAAAACATTACACTTTGAGTTCCAATAGTTTTATGAGTCACAAGCTGACCCGGCAAAAGTTGTTTTGCCAAATATACAAAAATTTGACAAAAAATAAAATTTTGGGATGAGTAACCCTTATCAGTTAGGGATATGAAAAATAGAGGTTGGCCGATTTTCAGACCTACCCGATATCCATTATCAATTTATTGTAATTATGCAACATATTGCTACAAAAATTTTAAATTATAAAATTTTTGTGTGCTACAAAAATTCATAAAAATCGGTCCAGCCGTTTCGAAGGAGTTTAGCAACGAACACCGCTACACGATAATTGATATTATTATTTTAGATATTTTTATTATATTGTATTTAACTATTTTCTTTGCCTGCGTTTATTTAATTTAATCCATCTCCACTTTTCTCACAATAAATTGATAATGGAATCACATAATTAACTGCTTCATTAAATGGCAGATAAAATGTCGCTTTCGTGCCATACATTCTCTTATCTAGGGACACTTTCCCCTGCTAATTACGTGGGTAAGCAGCGATGGAGGTTACATCTCGAGAATCTCGTTCTATTAGATCTATTAGCGACATTTGTGCACATACAATATTTATACCAACATGTGGAAACTTAAAGAGCTTTAGGAGAATAGCGACCAATGTCAGAGTATTTTTTTTCTAAAATATAATGCCGTTATTGCGATCGATTAAAAGAAAATATTGATAAGAAACAATAACTTAAATATACTATACGCGTGTGTGTGTGTGTGTGCATGTGTGTGTGTGTGTATTGCATGTGTGATTATCACTAATTTACAACTTTTTGCATAATTAATTGTTATCACTTTGCCGTCGCTTGTAATCATTTTTAAATTTGTGATGCCCATGTTGTAATTTTCCATAATTGAGAAAGCATAAGACACAAAGATTTCATTTTTTTATTTTAATAAAACTAGTGTGTAAGGTGTATTTCTTGTCGGGGATCCAAAATAAATTAATCAAACAGTATTTTATGTAGACTAAACTATCATAATAAAGATTATTAAATTGTACTTTCGTATCAAACTATGTAGATTCAAATAAAATTATATAATAACATGCTTTTCTCCTTAAAATTTTACCTACTTCCTTTCATAAATACAATCAAGTAAAAACAGAACGTCCAATATTATTGTTAGCAGTGGTCTTAGTGCGGCGGTCGCAATTAATCTGTAATTATTTCATTATTAATTAAAACACATTTAATTTTTGAACGAAAAAGAAAAACAGTTTGACGGTTCCAAACTGTTTTTTATTTTATTTTTTCATATATATCTATATATCAAGTTTGTTTAATTTTTTCACAGCTGCAAGGGACAATAGACCACGGAGAAAAAAGCTCTTGACCGACAGACGGACAACAAAGTGATACTATAAGGCTTCCGATTTTTCCTTTTGAGGTATGGAACCCTAAAAATAGATAGTATCGATAATAAATTACTTATGCAAATAAAAACACTTTCCCTACAATCGCTTTCAATTAACTCAGACATTGTAGAATAGAATTATGAACGAAATCGCCCACGGTGAACTTCGATGTACTTGTAAGTAAAAGAAAGTATTAATTCATTTTTCAATTATGTTACCGTCATCAAATTCGACTCGGTCCGATAAGGCGCGTGGGATATGTTCATTTGACACACTTTGATATACAATTAACTTTATAGATGAGTTTTCTATTTTATAGAATATAAGCCAAAATTATTCAGAGAAAAAAAATATGTTTTGATAGATCTTTTAATAAGTTATCTTTACCTTATTAAAAGAGTTATAAACGGGAATATGTTTGATGACGTTGAGGTATCGCAATTTGTGGGTTATTGTCTGTCTCTCAAGAGATTTGTTCGACGAGATAAGAAATTAGTTGTAGATAGTAGTTAGTAGGTAGTATCATCCTATCATTTTTCCTAAGCTTTATAATAAATCCGACATTTGTGAAGTTTACTTGTAGATGTCACGAATTTTTTTTCAGATTGGCGTAGATTTATGTTCAGATGTATGGTGTAATTATCCGTTTGGTTTATCATCATCAGCCTATTGCAGTCCACTGCTGGACGTAGGCCTCTCCAATTTCACGCCACTTAGTTCGATCTATGGCTTCTCGCATCCAGCTCCTGCCAGCCGTCTTGCGCAAATCATCATTGGTTTGTTTTAGAAAAATAATAATAATAATAAATATTTTGGACATCTAACACACAACGCCATCTAGTCCCAAACTAAGCAGAGCTTGTATTATGGGTACTAGATGACTGATATTAATACATAAATACTTTTTTTTAATAAACACATACATATTATACATAGAAAACAGCCAAACTCCGAAACAAATATTTGCAGATCATACAAACATTTGGTCCGACCCGGGATTCAAACCCGAGACCTCATGGACAGCAGTCGCCTACGCTACCACTGCGCCACCGAGGAAAATGACAGTTGAAAATCTACTGACCACTGAAATAAAGGAAAAAATTTCAAAGTTTCTTGATATTCGATAATGGTCAAGATTCGGCGACCGAGCAATCTTAACATTTGAGATTTTATTAATAATCATACGGCTGTGACAGCTGTATAGTTATTAATAAAATCTCAAACTTATCGTAAAAGAAAAGACAAATGATTAATATGTTTCTTCATAATCATTATTAATACGAGTATTGAATCGTAAAGAAAATAAAGTAAAATTAAATATAGCAAGTCACTGACCTTTCTCCAGTAATTAAAAAGTCATCAATGCCTACACGTCAATCGTCTGTTTGCGGTAGTTTTGATGGCTTCCCATCAAACTACAGCACACAGAATTTTTGTTCGTAAAATGTGTTTTTAGCAAACCGAAATTGACGATGAACGAATTTCTACAAAAGAGAAACAAAACAGTAACATATAATAGCCAATCACGTCATGACGTGAATCAACAATAATATTGTTTCCGTACATTCTGAACTTTTGCTTTAGAGTCGTTGAGATAAAAGTATTGCGTTGTGTCGAAATGCATTTCGAAACATCACTACGTGTTAGTATATGGAAGAATATTGCATACTAGACGTAGGTCTCTCCAATTGAGATATTAGATACATATTAATAAATCTCAGCTTCTTTTATTAGTATTATTTTATTTTCTTGAAAAAATACGATACTTAACAGTAATTATAGCGAATGATGATCATAATTTTTCATAATGTGTACATACGTAAAGCATTTTTTATTTTCTTGTCTTCCTTTTTTATAGATAAATGTTTTGGACATCTAACATATAACGCCATCTAAGCAGAGCTTGTGTTATGGGTACTAGACCACTGATAATAATATTTTTTTTTAGTAAATTATATAGTCTACGTTTTATTTATACGTCTTATAGACAGAACTTTGTTGTTGTATTAATATGGCCACTTATATACACACCCAACAAGGTTCTTATATCAAAAGATTACGTGGCATGTTATGTTGGTGTCAATTAATACAAATTTAGATTCTTGACAATCATTTAAAAAATATGCAAATGCTGATAACTATTATGAGAAATCCGATTCATATCAAGAACTTATTACATCCTGTCAGAGAAGGGACTACCAGCTACCCATCTCAAGGCACGTGCTCGTTGACGCGATGCGTCGTTTGTTAGCGAACCGTTTCACATCGTTAACTTTGCTTGTTATAACTTTACGCGTCTCCCGGGTGCACGGAATTTAAATTAACTGAATAGAATTACTAAGGGATGAATATTACTTCAGATATGAATATCTGAGTGTTACTCAAAGATTGTGTGACATCGTGCGTAAAGATGCCGTACCGGGAGCTATTAGAGATAGTTTGCCGCTTATGAGTGTTGTTTATACTACGATAAATAATTTAATAGAACATATATCTTAAAAATAAGTTGTTTATCTCACATCTTGAAAATATAAATATGCTTGTGTATAATGATTTAACTAAATGGTTTGTGTGGGCTCGACTGATAACAGACCACCTTGAAGTTCCTCGTTGGTGTTGCAACAGTGGTCTGTATTACGATTACTGTTGTTTTAATTAATGAATTGTCACTTCTTGTTTCCATCAATAATCACTACGTGTTTTGTAGAAAAAGATCGACGTTTTAGCTTTAAGTTACCATTATAAATTCTTTTGGTAATTATGAACATTTATTCATAATTACTAAATGAATTTAAAACTATCAACCTTTGAATTCAGTTCAGTTGCGGAGGCCTCCGTGGAAAAACTAATATTCAGGGAAGTCCGGTTGAACTAATAGCCGACCCCAAAAATATACTTGGGAATAATAAAGACACGAATGTATTGAATGATGAAATTGATAAAATTGCTTCCAATGCCTGAATTGCTATTTTTATTGTTGCTATAGTTTTCATGTAATCTGTGCCTTACATTACCGAATCAAACGGTCATATATTGAATCTTTCTGAGCCTTATTTTGGACCAAAATAAGGCTCAGAAAGATTCCTTACATTATGAAGTTATATTTTTCATTTCTATGGTATGATATTTCATATCCCTATCAAGTAACCGTGCTTCGGAAGTCAATAAAATTAAATACTTATCGAAATAAGGAAAGGACTTTGACATTTTAAGGTTTAAATTAATGATACATTATAATATTAATGATACTGAGTTGTTGATGTATACATTACCATTTTTAAGGTACCCTTTTGGAACTTATTTTCTGATTAATGGTTTAGAATTGCAATTTTTGTTTTATTTTTGAGTTTACTGAAAAGTTTAACATGCAGTGTCAAAGTACAATGCGAATCGGCTGCGCTACTCATCATTCAATGCCAATCAACTTCAAGTTTGAGACATTAAACGAGTTGATCAAGTGCGGTAAGTAGGCACAGTTTTATTCTAGACCATATTTTTTTATGACCGCGAGAGCAAAGTTTATTTTTAGTTTTTGTATCATTCACTTCAGTCATAAGTTACTGGCAAAGTTAAAGATATTTAAATAAACTAGGTGACTCACGCAGTTTTGTCTGAATCTCCTTTTGATTATGCTCAAATTTTATTGGTTTAAGCGTGATGTTAACTATCATTTTTTTTTTTTTTTTTTT